>ATSW01005499.1:0-10930 GCA_000444245.1 Botryllus schlosseri
TTCATTCGCACCAGCCAGCCGCAATTAATTATTTTACATTCAGCGTATAGTAGGCTATTAACCAAGTAATGAAATTACTGCTGTAGAAAAATCACATTTATCGCACTCAGTTGTTCTCAAGGTGTTCGTTGCTTTTTCCGGGGGTATCGTGCAGTGATTTTCTTCGAAGCGAACTCCACAACAATATTCACTCGCAACAATATCACTTTTCCACTAAATCGGCATGTTACGTCATCACGATGTGAATGTGTTCGCATTTTGAACGCTAAAAAGGATGAAACTGCACCTGAATCGTAGCTCAATGTTGCGACCAGCGAAAATGACATTTCGCTCATTTTCTGACAACATTCCAAAGATTCTTTACCGTATCAAGGTATGTTAGCCGATTGGATGGTACGGTGGGCGTTAAAAACATGAATGCATTGCTATACAAACCCACACAATCCTAGTAATTGATGGCGATTATTTATGAATAGGCTTAGGCTTTATTCACTTCATATCTATGCAATACACAAATCAACATATCTTTCAGGAACAACGTGCGGTATCCTTGTGGTTGTCAAAGTCAACACTTGCATCTTCTTGAATAATTATTACTTACATAAGATTCATGATAAACACGCAGTTATATCGGCCAGGGTTGCCATCTGCGGGATGGCTCTTAGGGCAATCGTACAATATTGGCGAACTGACTGAAATAATTCCAAATTACCTTTAATATCCCAAATATCCTTATGCGTAAAGAGGAATAGGTTTCAACAGTCTAATTAAGCTTGAATTAGGCTGCTGAAGGAATATCGCCAGACATACGTCTTGGTGGATTAGAATTTGCTCTGCAGAGGGTGCTCAAGTTAAATCGGTAGAGTTCGCAATGTTACAATGTTTGTAGTACAAACAAAGGTGGTACGAATGCGAACTAGACAAATTTTTCCTATGAATCAGTAAGCTTAGTGGCATCACCAATTAATTATATATAGACTTATGCCTTAACGATCTTCTAGACTCGACCTGAGATCATCAGTCCAAGAACAGGAAAGCGTGTCTAAGACTAAATGGTGTAGTTCGTATTAAAAACATGCTATTGCGATGGTGAGTAGATAAACTGCCCAGTGCCCAGTCACTTAATAATCCGATGTAATGCATGATAAAGATTCATTGGAGTAATACACCAATGTGGTTACTCTAATTTATTTGTTAACAGCCTCCAATACTTGGATAGGTACTGGTACATGAGTAAACAACATTTGTTACAGATCTAATGCGCTAATTTTTATAGCTGAAGAAAGTCGAAAGTGCCAACGTGATAAACGCAAAATTCTGGTGCCAACCAATATCTAGATGTGCGAAAATTCCAATACTTTGCATTCAAATATGCCGAATATCAACACTGGCATTGACTGATATTTCCTTAAGGTCCGTACACGGCGGATGATTCCGAGCAGATGATTCAGGCAGTAACGTAACCCTTTCGCGCGGAAAAATTCTCTGAAACTTTGCAATATAAACGCTTCGGGAGCGTTCCTCGCTTGTGAACTAGAAAAGCATAGCTAATAACAAGTTTTTAGGATTGCGTCCAAACGACAGAAGTTACGGTCTCACTGTAATTAAAATCCTATTAAGTATATTTGAATTATTCCTTGTCAGAAAAAGTGAGAAATATGGCCAATTTTCAGTCGCAATCATCCGGATTCTCATTCGCACCACGCTTGTCATTCGACCTGGATCTTTTTTTTCGTTCGCACAAGTGCGAACCGTCACATAGGTTGAAAAGCACTGAATCTACATATACATATATAAGCTCACTAGTAAGTGCTGCTATTTGATTTAGTTTTAGAACAGGTTCGCGGGTTACTCATCTGGTCGTCGCGGGTTACCTGGGACCCGCAGGCACCGCGTTAGTGACCCCTGCATTAAACTGTGGAAACGAAGGTTGATTCTAGTGCACTCGTCGCGCAGAAATCTGAGATTAAATTGATATTTCGGACAGACACTAATGAAATGATACACTGTTTCTGGTATATGAAAGCATTCGCAATTGAGGAAGAGAACAATCAACAAGGTAAAACTTGTAGGGCAATCTATAGGAAACCTTTTCTTAAACAAAGATTTCAGCAGGTTCCATGGCTACTCTAATTTTTTCATTTCTCACATAAGAGTCTTGTTGTAAGTATAAAGGCTACTTAGGGATATCCCTGAGGCAACTATAATTCAAAAAGCGTCCTCGAAGGACCATTCACATTTCTTGAGTAAAGAGGACATATGGTGATCCTAAATAGCATAAACTTTTCTTTGACACCTATTGCAAGTGGAGTATTTCTCATCGTTTTTCTTTCCAAGAGTTGGTATCTCTGTCGGAAGTCTACAATCAGGATTGGGGCAGGAATATGCCTTGAGTACTGTTACTTCGTAAGCTTGAGCGAAATGCCTTGCGTTGAACGCCAGATAAAATTCGACTCTTGTTGATTTCTTTGAATGCGACGGACTAATGCTGTAGTCTTCCGGCATAAAAAACACATGGATTTTTTTACAATTCTCACCGTCGAGTAGGATCAAACCATTGTGAGAATGGCTGTACTGTATAGTGCCTGAACATACTTGTAATGTTGATATTTGTTCAGGGTTGGTCCAGAATTTTCCGTTCCACTTACCCAGCTGATCAAAATAAATTAATCTGTCGAAATCGTCATCATTTCGGCCTTTCCCCAGCCATTCTGCGTTGTGTGACGCACAAGTCGGTATCGTGTCGTTTTCCTTCATGTCGTTTCTCAATTTATGCGACCTTTCTGCGTGCACATTGGCAACGTCTCCATTCGCGGAACATATGCACATAGTCGTTGACAGAACATAGCAGTAAAACGTAGATAGTGACCACCTTTCGTTCATTCTGCGCCACTTTTCCACTATTGCAAGGACGTCGGTCAGAGAGTAAGAAATCGCCATGCACACATGTCTGATAGCCCTCAGCCACTCTATCATGTAAGTGGAAATCCCTGTAGTGCAGCCACTTTGAAATGATACGTCGCAAATCTTCTCATATTGCTGCACGATAGCGGAAATATCATTCGAGTTCCTAATGTCTTTGTCCAGCTCAAATATCTGTCTACCAGCAGCGGCTTTATTGTTCTTTTTTAATTCTCTTTTCATTATCGACAGCTTACATTTCAAGGACTGTAAAGTTGTATCTTTCGCAGTCCTGATTCGCAGGTCAGTGGTGACGTTTTGGAATACATATTCAAAGTTTTTGACGCAATCATCGATGTCTTTCTCAGGAATCTTATGTGTTCTGTCATTGATACATTCCTCGAGCAACCTGTTGCATTCGTGGAAAGAACGGGACGCAAATTGTTGAAGCTCCGAATGTACGTAGGAGTTTTTTGAGTGACTTTCTCCTATTACATTTGCTAGTTCTGATAACTGGAGTCTTACTTTCACCTCTCCGAGGCTAGCAAATGACGGATTCGAAGTCTTTTGGTAATATAAGCGGCTATTTTTGAAACATTCTATAGCTTGCTGCGCCTTACACAGACAGAAACGGATTAGTTCTGAGCAGTTTCCACGCATCAGACTGGAGTGAGTTAGTTTTCCTATCCGGCTGCCGATGCGAAATCTGATGTTCGATATGCAAGCGAATCCATACATATTGTATATTCGCTCCAATACAATGTCTGGATTGCTCGGTTTCGAACCTTTCATCGAGGCATCAAATTTACGTATTGCGTTTTCCCGGACAGCAATGGCCTTTTTGAAACAGTCGTCAGCTTTCTCAAATTCGTTTTGCTTGGAATAAAATCTGCCCAAGTGTGCGGTGAATTCAGCCTGACCAGGAAAACTTTTCTTCAGCTCTTGAAAAATGAGTTCTTGTTGACAGGGTCTACTTATGTCTACTATTATTTTTGCGAAATGGGCTTTATTTCCGGTTGAATCATCATCGGAGTTTCTTTTGATAAAAATCGATGTTAAAATTTCATTTATGATGGATTCCACCAGTTCAGCCACGGTAATGTATGCGGCCAAGTTGTGGATGAACAGGACAGCCCAGTCACATAGCTTTTCGCGGGCTTCGTCACTTAAGCCTTTGCCTGAACAATTGTACTCAGCTGTTTTTCTCCGAACTAGAACTTGCTCGATAATCAATTTGCTAACAACATAATGAGTGATTTTCCAGGTTTCGTCTTTATCCGTTATGAATTGTCTGGCCGAATGAGGTAAGTCTTCCATGTTAACCGTCTCATCATCGCCTTTACCCAACAGCTTGCTGAATAGCTTACACGGTAGTCCACGATGACCATAGTAGTTTGCGAAGGAAAGAAAGACAAGTACTTTATGCCAATTGCGTGGTTCTTCCGGCTCGCGAAGTTGCAGACAGGCGTGCACGTAATTCCGAACGCCAGCGAACTGCGATTGAAATGCTGTCATTCCGTATTCGAATAAGTAATGAGGCTTTAGACCATGTTTGCAATCATCAGATAAAGCTTCTAAATCTTGAGATTTAGAGGGAGCTGCTCTACTATAAATGCTGAAAAGTTTTTCAGATTCTGTGATTGAGATTTTGCAATCAAGGAAAAACATATTGTCGATGCTTTTGGGCTTCTCTGACTCTCCGGTGAAACGCATTACATGTACAATGATCAGGCATACGTCCTCCGCAATAGAAAATATATTCTTTACATCCTCTTCACAGTGCCCATCCAAGAGAAGAACGATTGGTAAAAATGTTAAGTCCCGAATAAAAGTAACACTCTCTGTAAGTTCAGTGAGTGAGAATGGTTGCGAAACAAGTTCACCACACGGGGTTTCATTTCGTAACTCGTGTACCAATCTCTTCGAAAATGTTGTACCGCCACCGCCGGGAGCATGGAATATCTTTACGATTCCAGATTTCCTTTTTGAAATGTAGTTTAATATGATGTATCTCTTCACTGAATTCAATAGATCTCTATCTGCATCATAACCACCACTTTCGAGCACACGCCAGTCTATTTTTCTCCCCCTTAAAAACGATATACCCAAAGAATGCAGATCCGGGATCTCTGAGACAGCGGAGCTTTTTACCAACAAGTGTACGTGGCGCCCAATCCATGAAAGATCTTCCTTCTGTATTTTCACAAGTACTTCCTCATCTTGGTCGAAATATTTTGGTAAATAATATTCTAAAGATTGAGACGATGGCTGCTCGTCGTCCCGCTCCGAGCATTCTCCGATCCACTCGCAGAGATTTTTAAGAGGTACAATTACCATGTTGTTAATGATATGCAGCCTCGACAGAGTTCTATAGAGAGGCGTTCTTTTGTTGGGCTTTTGTCCGACACAGACTATGCACTGAAAAGAATTCAGGCAACCTTTGAGATGATGTCTCAGTCCTGTTAAAAACCCATCCAACATACTATCCAAGTTGTTGCTATTAGGATACCACATCAGCAATATGAAGGGTATTTTTCTACCGATACAGTGATTTACAAGGCTTGCTCCGTGGCTCCATATCGCACTTTCAGGTACTGTTTGTGGTACAGCGCCTTCAGAATGCCACATTGATACCCAGTTGATTGTTTCGTCGTTCATGGGTTCTATTTCTTCGCGCGTGGTGCTTTTAACAAGGTGTCGTTGATGCAGTGCCTGTTGCACCCACAATAAGAGTCCATGGGTACCGCTTTTCTCGTCAAAGTCATACACGCGCACCCAAGGGACACGTGTCAAATTTTGTAATGACGGAAAACCATCTTGTATAGGACTTGAAATTAACACGAAACATCGTTTATTCGTAATCTTGCCGAACATCTTTTTAAATCGTGAACGACTTTGCTGGAGCCCCGTGTTTTGATTTGAGACTGCACGTCGACGAACTCTTTGATCATCACTCGATGAATCAGCGTCTGATGAAAAAACATACCAATCTTTAGTCTCATGGATTGTAATAGTAAACAGGGATGATGCGAACCCCTAAATGACCAAAATATTTCTGGTTCGTGTGAATGGATCGCAGTGAACACGTACGCTAACACAATAACGATATGACGTCGTGTGACGCCACAGTGCTTATTGAAAAAACAGGTCACTTTTTGTCTATGTCCATGTCTGGGTAAGGTATTTTGGGGTATAGTGGTCATTATTCTGTGTAAGCCTGTTCGAAAAATGACGACCAGACCCTCGGGCCGTATATTTCCCGGCCCTGGTTAGAGGAATATTTCAACACAATCATCTAGAAGAGTAGGCATACTTCTAAACCTTTTTTCACCTCACGGGTCGCTAAAACATAATAACAAATTTGACGACCGGTGCACTTTCAAAAATCAGAAATTATCCCTAAATTTATTATTAGATATTAGATAGGGCCTATTCCCGTGGTTCTATTGAAGGTTCAGCATTGACGAGCAATGTTCCCTTTAATTTTTGACGAGACTGCGCATACTCACCAACTCACTGCGCAGACCCTTGAACACAGTGCGTAACGACTAAAAAAGGTCATCACTTCGCATTTTTTGTGCGCAACTTGAATTTTCTGTGCGCAGAGACTGTGTCAGCACTGCGCATTTGCGCACGTGCGCAGCTTAGAGGGAACATTGTAGGCGAGGCGAAGCTCGCGATATCAAGACCACGAACTTGATTGTGATTGTTCGGTGTCATTTGAAAGAAATGCAACATTGCTGTTTGCTTTAACCTCTATTATACTGCACTGTCGGAATTAAAGAAGTTTGTTTGAAAGTCACCCTGGGTTTCACATAAAACTTGTCCGAAACGAGCTGTATGTCACTTTCAGAGAGTTTCGTGCAACATCTGAACTATAGTGTGACGGACGCTAAAAGTACACTATAACTCTATCACGACACCCTGCAGACAAATTCGTTCCCCACTTCGGAATTGATAATAAAATTTGATGGTTTTATTTGTCCAATTAAAAGGGAAGCGACCACCTACTTTCATTTTGAAATTGAGATATCAAATTCTAGTATGTTAGGCGGACTGGCAGGAAACTTGCCATGGACCGGCGGTTTAGCACCACTCGTCTGGAATAAGTCAATTGTACGATTATGCTAGGTTTTTGCAATCGCCATGATGCTGAGAGTGGCAGGAAGTTGCAATTGAAGGTGTTTTGACGTAAAATGTTAAGATTAGGTGGAAAAGTCTTCTATTTCACAAAAACGTTGACAGCGCAGGATCCTCAAGGCAGACTTGTCTAATTAGACCAGTGGTTCTCAACCGCGGGTCCCCGAAGCATTTTCAGGGGATCTGCGACATCTGTAGAAATAGATTTTCGGCACACGTTCATATCAAATCGACGGCGCTTATTTTCAAGACACGGCCCCGTATTTCAGGAAATACAGTTACACAATTCGCTCCGAAATAATAAAGTCTTCTCAATTTCTACGTAAATATTATTTTTAAGAATAGTCATTTTGTTGCTGTTTATCACTAGCCTACGGTTAACATTCGCATAAAACAGATGACGGTTGCACAATAATTGACTGAAATTTGAACTAAAGCTTGCAGGATCCGCGGGAGGCGTGACGGTCCAAATAAGGTCCGTGAAGACAAAATGGTTAAAAACCACTGAATTTGACTAATTAGCGCGAAATGCTATACTATATGGTGTCGTTACAACCGAGAAATATATATAATAATCACCTGCACATTGCCCCTCTTCAAATCCACGGAAATTATGAAATTGAATAATATGACGAACGATATCTTCTGCAGTGAACCCCGCATCGAGAACCTTACACGGTAAATGTCGCAAATGGCCAGGAACCATTTCGAATGAAGATTGATGATGCAGCAACAGGAAAGAATTACGTCTCGAGCAAGCCATTGGATTTTCTAGGAGTCTCAAATGGAAACTGAACTCCCGCTTCAGGAGTGAATCCGTGATTATAAACATCCTGTAATGTGAATTATCAGATGTTAACCGTTTTCAGACGCCGCGTTCAGTCAAAATGGTTGTCGCAACATTAGGCGTTATAAGTAGGGCGATTTTTTTACCTAAAAAACGGAAGATTTTGACCTACTTTAAAAAACTTAATTTTTACTAAATTTTTACCTAACGTATGCAAATTAGGTGTTTTCCCACATATTGTGGTAATTGTACTACTTATCTTCATTTCTGGTTGGAACTGTCTGTTCTTAGGAAGGGGTTTGGCCTGAAAAAAATTATGATTCAAAAACTTACAAATTTTTACATGAAAAAAAACTATGAAAAATTCCAGTCGTTGCATCACGTATTATGGTAGAAATAACTAAAATTCGTTGTAGTACAACGAAAGATACTTTCCTACATTCTCGGGTAGAAAGTGTCAGTCCTTAATAAGTAGCTTGCCAAGAATGGAGAAAGCACGTTCAACAGCAGCAGTTGTTGGCTGACGACACTGAAGTTGTGCGTACACTGCTGGTGACACCCCGATTTGCTTCATTCTGACAATGGTGTCTACATCACAATTGTTCACCATGCGCTTCTTCATATAAAAAGTGAACTAAGCAATGCCCACGCAGTCTTGCTTCAGTTAGGATATTGCGGTACGTTGAGCATAACATCATGTCAACCTATTTGTTTCATTTGAATGTTTATGATTCACAATGAGCAACCAATGGGCCGTCTACAACGGTGGGCCTAAAAAGTAGGCTACAAGCTGTAAAATGTCAAATAATAAGTTCAGTCATGCAGGTTGCGAAAAATTTTGACTTCGTAAACAGTTTTGAAATCTTTTGACCTAACGCTACAACTTTGACAAATTTTTGACTTTTTTTGACATGTCAAAAAAAATCGCCCTGGTTATAAGGTAATAGAAATGTATCCGGAATTGACTAATCAAATTAATATAGGTCTAATTATCTAATGATACGAATTCAGAATATACATGGTTGTCAGAGTCATCAGAAGATATTTTTCGTACGCAGATAACATTTCATCTAATTTGGTCTAGGTCCGATGACGATAATGAGGATGGTGTTTGATAGGTCGCTAAAATTAGTTGTCTATTATTCGATGCAAACGGATAAAGAGTGATAACTATGGCAAGTTTTTGTTGCACTAAAATCACAAGAAAGTTGCATATAACTTTAACAAAATTACAGTAAAAAGTTGCAACTATAATTTTTGTAATTTTTTCATCGTATGAGATACTCGGAAGGTTCCGTTGTAGCCTATAGCCTAGTTCCTGCAGAGCTGTCAAATTTGTTACTTCTATCTAACGATCGGTCTTGCATTATTATCGTAGTTTTTCGCACCAGATCACGATAACTTCTAGAATCCGGTCTAGGAGTCGGACCGGAGTCGGACCAGAGCCTTAAAAAACAGGATCGGACTAGGACCAGAGAATTTGTCGATCCGGTCCGCACTAATATGCATGAGTCGAGTGTGTTTCATGACTTCAAACGTAACCCACGAGACTTGATCAGGCAACTTCCGGAGCTCCAGAGAACACCAGTAAAGGACCACTGCCATAGACGTTACCTGATCTTTGAGCTCTTTGCAATGGAATACAGATTTTCTAGAGTTGGATCGTCATTGGGATCGTTCATGCATGAAATCGAAGTGGTCAGTTCATGACTCGCAAACAACATTTCTTCCACATTATATATTTGACGAGACACGGAGCTGTCGAAGAATATAGCAACATCACAGGCAACCAGGGCTGACGGCCTTCTAGTCTCGGTACCTTTAAAACCAAAGGTGAAAGATAACTGCGCATGAAAATATTATTGGACGGTATTTGGATGGATTTGAGCCTGCAGTAGCTGACACCTGGCGATGTTTTTCGGCAATAAAACACACCTAACGATATATACAATATACAGCTGAAGGACATTTATTCCTCGACGTTTTTTACTGTTAACATAAAAGAATTACCAAGGTTATAGGTCTCAAAATTATGGATAGTGACGTTGTCTAATGCATCTACTAATTTTGCAGCTCTTTTGTTGCACTCAAATCTTCGCAGAACTGATCTAAAACACGGAATATTGTCAGTACTGTGTCGCTCATGTTGGAATCGTGCAAAGCATTCAATCAAATAGCTCTTCTAACTCTAGAATTTTCGACACCAACTACTTATATGTTAAGGTTTACGTTTTGTAAAATAAAAAGCATCAGTTGATGAATCACATTATACTTTCATGTGTTAAATTGCGATGACACCTGATCGATGCAGATGCAGACCCAGCGGGTACGACGGTAGCAAATATAATTTCGAACACTGCAACTCATTTCATAGTTATCAGTGATTCTTGGTCCATTGGGAAACTAACACCGTCTTCCAAGTTTCGTCGCAATCTACTTCTTAAAATGAATAAGTACGCCAACTTAATCATTATTGTGATCTACTCAACGCGTGAAAGTCTTTGTATAAGTCGTGTTTAAAATGGTATTCATCTGTGTTATCAAAAAAACGAAGTGGAAAATAGCGCTATTCATAATTTTAATGAATGGTAATTCAACCTATATATAGAAGGGACTTCGATCGGTCCAACCAAGCTGCTTAGTGTTTATTTAACATCATTTTCCCCAGCACCTTTCATCTTTATGTATAGCGTCACGGATAGCCTACCCCGTATGAGCATGATGCATCTTTTACAGACTCTTTCCCTCGCGTCTTGCGTTACCGTGGTCTATATGTGCACGCTGGATATAATATAGCCTACCTATAAAACTAGTTTTCGTATTGTTGTAGTCATAACAAATATATGAACCGGCATGGCAAGTATGTACCCTGATTTTCTACCAATTTCATACTTTGGTGAGATAAGTTCAATCGGCCGGTAGGCGCCTAATGTCCTGTATGCGACACGCGGCATGGTGGACCATGAATGCGAATGTATGACACAGGTTTCCATAAATTTAATATCCTGTTATAAACACCTTGAAGTACATTCCGCAGTAGATATTAGCTCGTTAGGGACTACTGAAACATCAACAGCCAGTCCTGAAGTGGGACTACAGATC
>ATSW01005500.1:0-16885 GCA_000444245.1 Botryllus schlosseri
ATCACGTCAAAAGGACCACAAATTGATATCATCAACGAAAAAATAATCATCTGGGTCACAGTACGCGAATTCACAACCAAAACATTGCAGGACCGATTAAATCGGAAGATCCGTCAACAGATTATGCCTGGAATTCGTGTATCTGGTTATCGTTTATATATACAATGGTAGAAACTAGTTCATTGCACATCATACCATGACGTGCTGATATGAAGAAGCGACAGCATAGTAAGTAGGCTACGAGTTCAAGGCTAATTTTTCGAGTACCTGCACGAAGTATGTTAGCCACTAATCTTTTTGCACAATCAGTTAGTTGTTTTGACTAAAGAGCATTGCTTTTGGTTTAGTTTAGCACTGAATGACGGATGACAAGGCAATCTCACAGGACAATCAGCCTTCACCAATGTCCTTATAAATTCACAAGTAAGCTGGTTCATAACGAAATACAGCACACCGGTCAATCGCATCAGGTCGAGGAGCAGAAGAAGTGAAAAAAAAACGCGGGGAGCATGAAAATAAAGCCGGTCGCCTTCACTCACCTTGAGACATGAAAAAGGGAATTCGAAATTTGCCAGCAATAACTCTCGACCGCAAGCCCTGTAACGTAGTGTCATCAAACGGTAGAGAGCTGCAGACTAGCACGTACAAAACGACTCCGAGACTCTAAAAAGACATGGAAACATTGTCGGTAATGTCTCACAGTAATTGAGTTCATATTTATGCGGGAGAGAAAGACAACGGACTGATACAATCGAGTAAATGTCATTAGATAAATTGATTGATTAAGGCGGAATCTCATAAGAAATGTAGCCTGCGCATCGGGATTAATTCCAATTAGAGCATCAAGTTAATGTCCGGACTATCGGCAAATTCCGAGCCAATACAGAAAACCCTGGCAGTAATTAGTAAAGTAGTAAAATTTCGCTATCAGACCATTGTCATCCCAACTAAGGCCTGATAAGCGATTTCTCAACGGTGCCATCTACGATGAAAAAACCTATTTAAAGAAAAAGGGTTTCATCGAGAACAAACAGCCGATCACGCAGATATCCAAAGTCTAACTTAATGGAGTGGTTCCTGAAGTATGATCATGCAACCCAAACATGGGCCATGACGGGGTTCGATGATCTAATGTGCATACGTGATATTGTCCAAATGTTTTGCACGGAAAAAATCCAAAAACTTTCTTCGCACGATCTCTTCAGTGGTTACATTACACTATTTCACTGTGTTGGGTACTAGGCAATAAGTGACATGGGTCGCAGATAAGAGATTATGAAAATAAGGTTGAGTGTTATCATAATAAGTGTACTCCTGTATTACACAGGTCGTTGTGTGCCATAACATTTGCCTTTTATTTGGTTTCCCTGGGAAGCTCTAGCAGTAAGGCAGGCAGCGTATAGGGAAAGAGAGAGGGAGGTAATAGCGACCCAGTCACATTTGCGAAACTGCTTTCCATCAGTTACTATACTCTGGTAGGGTGTAGAATCGGGTCACAGAGCAAAGAAGCCATGATATAACAAAGTCATAGCAACCATGAGTGGTTTTGCAAAATTGGCGGTTTGCGCCAATATCCTGCAGGGGACCCGTCACTGTAGAAAGGTCTGAAACTATTGATAGATGCAAAACGAACAACACGATAGAATCATGCACTAAAATACTACATAAAATATAATAAATAAAATACTATTCATGAATGACAAATTTCATTATTGCTAATCATGCTGTGACATGTTTTGTAATAAATTGACAAGTCGCCAACGCCAGGTGGCTGTCTGATTTCGAAGACTACTCCAAGTCGTTTCGACACCTTCCTATCTTTCATTGAATTGCAGTCTTGTGGTATATTGATATGATAACATTTTTATCAATTAATAGAATTGAATTAAGCTTCAAAGACCCATGTAGTGTGGGCTACTGCAACTGGTTGTCTGCACCTCCTATATTTCTTAACAATAAAAATATAACCTGCTAACATCAAAACTCAGTTTGGGTACCACTGGACTGGAAACAAAAGACAAGGAGATATCATATTCATATATAGGGTTAATTATTGGGATTAGGCCTACGAATGTAATCTCAACACCACACTTGATTCATCAGCTCATAAGTCATCTTTTTCAACAAGCAACATTCAAGATATTTCAAATCCACTCCCATGAGATTAGGTCATGCAGTTATCACATTTATCAAGTCTAGGCCGAAAACAAGCCACAAGCTACAACCTTCCCAGCATCAATATTTCAATAAAGTTAAGCTCACGGATAATTCCAATTCAATGAGCAGTAGACTACAATTCCAGTGGAGATTACAATCTTGTGACTTATAGTAGGGTGAAGCAGAAATGGCTCTTCTCAACTAAGTTCCGATGAACTTTATGAGCAAGCATAACATGAGTAGTATGGCATCACTCAAAAGTCAAAACCAACAATATTTGGTATAGGTCTTGTGTACTATTGTTATTGGTGGGAGGAGTAACACGAAAAATCGAATAGTTCCTTCACAGTCAAGGAAACTGTCACTGGCATAAAGGGAACAATTGAAAATCATGAATGCAGACAACACATACATCACAAGCCACTGCGCATTGTGTTATCGATACGAATGATACAGTCTTCCCAATGGACATACACGACATAGTTCAAAGCAAAATTCCAAATAACCCAATCGGAAAGGTCCGTAAGAGACCGTAAGAGTTCGCATATGGCTGTCAATCAAGAATGTCTCAGAATAGACATGTGTCATTTGTACAACAGCAGCCCGAGATCAATGCTTGCTTTCAAATCAGTGGTTCTCAAATTTTTCTAGCAACGCCGCCCTTTGTGATAGTGAAAAATTTTGTGCCCCCCCTATCGTCATGCCACAAATTGCAGCTGGACTGCTAGCAATCCCAACGGATAGTTTGATGGCATGGAAGGTTATGCGTGTTGGCGTGAGAATTCTCAAATATGGAATGCGGACTATACTCAGACCAATAGGTATGATATTGAGGTAAATCACGCCAAGCGCGAAAATTTTTTTCAGTTGACCGCAGCTTCGCACCCCCCAGTTTGAGAACCACTGTTTTAAATATTGGTAGATTACCAGAACAGTTAATTATATCGGTCCATATCCACCATTTCTGTAGTTTAGAATTGTGTATTATCTAACCAAGGAGATGACACCGTTACAAAATTATGAGATGCAGGCTTATGTTGGGTGTAAAGAAGTTTTGGAAGTTTTCAACCTGACCTGTGCTACCATTGCCATAGAAACTACAGGGAACACACCATCAACATTGTTTGATGATTGTAATGTTAAAGGTCCAACAACCTAGGTAAATTGAACTTGTTTTATATTAGGTAACACGGTTGATAATTTAGGATTGTGACTAGCACCGGACATTCATGGCAGTCGAAATTATATGAAATATTTACATTCACATTTATGCAAACACAGTGCCTCATTGCAATATTCGGTCGTCTGCTAAATTATCACAGTGCCACTCGTTCGTATGCTGAAGGAATTTTAGATGATTACACTAGAGATTAACGACAAACATCTCATGTTATTTACAACTACAAAATCCGATCAATTACAAAATTCTGTATCGCCTGCTAAGTGATGATAGTGGCTTGTATCCTCAAGAAATTTAGCCGTTTACAGATTACAGTAGATGACAAAAATTTCATGTTAGTTTCAACTACAAAATACCGATCACTTCAAAGTGAGAGAGAGACATAAACAGCAGCCACTTTGCCTACTTGATAAAGTCTGTTTTATCACTCTTCTAACATACATAAAGAATGCTAAGAATTTCGACTGGCCTGCTACCACATTTTTATAGTTGATATTGATAGAATTCGACATTATCAGCTACCTGCCAGTCGCATTCTCAATGAACACATTGCCTAGTATTATTATAAAATGTACATCAATCAACAGTAAAAACGATAGTAGTAGCCTACAAGATGGATATTCCCTTTGATATTATATTCAGCAGTGCTCCAAGTGCAAGGAAACGTGACAAACATTCGAACAAAGCTATGCCCAATATAGCTGTAAACAGGTGGACCTTTGCGACCGGTAACAATGCAAGAGGTTTCGAAACCGATTTCTGTTTAGCTTGTGACAACATTATAAATAAATTTTGAAAAATCGATAAGACTCAAAAAGGCAGAGCTTTTAAACTGTATAGTGTGCTCCTGTGCCAACTTATGTATTGGCATGGAAAATTGATGTTATTGGCTCAACTTTCGCATAAACTCTTCGAATTAACTAGGAAAGTTGCCTAATGGAGTGGAGACATTACCCCAGCATGACCATTGAAGTCTTTGCAGTATGGTAAGTGTACCAACTAGGCCACTCACACAGGAATCATAACTGACCATTACCAGTGAGTGACTACCACCTCCCAGAAACACAAATCTTTTGAAATGTTGTGTGATGGCATGAAAACTCCACACCATAAAGCACACAGTAGGCTATACATTGGAGCGGGGCATGGATCGGAGCCGCATTGGATATCTGGCCGGATCTTCTTTTTTTTTGGCCGGAGTCGGATAAGTAGGCCTACTTTTGACTAAGAATAGGACAGCCTTTTTACAAAGTGAAACGTTCATGGAAATAAACCACACACTAAGTCCAAGTTGGAATAATTACTTCAGATGAGGGTTGGGTTTGATCTTTGAGTTCTTAATTTACTGTTTGCATTATTTCCATCAATATTCAATACCATCCTGCGAGTAGACAATAATTATTATTATTGAAGTTTTTCGCACAGATATTTCATTATGTTTTTAAGCATTACTAATGTGGCAGAATCTGCTGCGCCAAAGTCACACATTGCAAACCAAGTCGCGACGAACATCGCATCACCTGAGAATGAAACGTTTCCTCTATTGATCAGAGATTGCTCATATCCCTTGGTCTCATCAAGGCGAAAATCTAGACTTGGGTTGACCCTAGTACCGTCAATACATATCACCAGGGTTTAATAGAACAGCAATCCAGTCAAACATGTTGCAAGCAATCATTTGGAGAAACCTAGTTTCATTCCCATAAATATAATAAAAAGAGCAGACTGCAGAGAGTCTCTAGAATACATAAACGTATTTCAAAATATGATATTTAGGACAGATGAACCACAAGAAAAAGCCATGATATGGAATACAAAAACATTGACATTTCAATACGAGTTTGTAGCCTACTAATTTTCCAATTGTCCTTTAGTCATAGAGCCTGTAGCCTAATAACCTCTGTTGAGGGTTTTGTGACGTCAATTGAGCTGAATTACTTTGCAAAGTTTCTACGAAAAAACTTCTCATAGCACCATATAGTACGTACGATGATGATTATTTTTGAATATCAATGCACCAAACCATGTGATGAAGCTTAATATAAAACTAGCTCTACAACGTCAGCAGCGAAATACGATATCTAGACAAAACTCAGTGAAGAATCAAAGTTTTGCGAATGTGTCAGGGAGATGTTTCAACCACAGGAGTAAAAATCTAGCTTGAATTTAATCCCAGCAATCCAAAGTGCAGATCAATGGTCACAGATCAGATATAAATAGGCTGCACAGACCCGTGGCACATTGTAGGATACAAGGATGCATAGCACACCATTTCATAACCATGCCTGTCACTCCCAAGGGGAGACAATAATAGCGTAAAATCACCTCATACTCTCACCTCAAATGTATTAAATGATGTGCGTTATCTGGACAATTTACTAAATTACCAGTACAGAAATAGTACAACAATAAGATCCATTATGCTGTCAGGGCCATCGAAGTTTTACTTGTCACATCTCTGACAGGTCTATACAGCTGAAAATTCATTACTATGGGATACTGGGACATTGATTAATAAAATCAGAAGTTAATACACTTGACTTTAATACCAGCCACTGGCATGATAACAAAGATTTGTAGGGTGCCATGTATAAATTGATCTCTAAATTCCTCCAGTCTCTTGGGATTCCAATAGTGGCAGCACAGCAATTTGATACCATAATTCCCTGGAGAAGTAAAGTAGGCCATCTCTATATGCAGGGACTACATGAAAAACAACAAAATGCAATACAAGTATATATTTTGCAGAATCAGCTTCAACCAAAATCTTACCATACCTCACCATTCTCAAAAATTGAAATTAAAAGACTGAGTACACGGGTGTATTTCTATCAGAGTACTTCCTAAGGGCTTTTGAAACAAACGACAAACTTTTTCACATTTTTACTGTGGAAAGCATTTTTGGATGTTCGCATCACTTTAAAGGGTAAGTTGTTATGAAAAGTTGTCATGGAAATCTCTTACACTGTAGCATTGGATCTGAAAGTTTGTTTTTTTCGAAAATGCACTTGTTTGCATTGCTGAGTCATTTTAGGTTGATAACAACTAATTCGGTACTTTTGAGACATCTCTGTTTCTACTTCTACTTCAAGCATATCAATATACCATGGATATTCTACTGGTAAGTAATCAAGTAGAAATTTACAATACTCCTACTGACCTCATACTCCAACCTCAAATGTAGGCTATTAAATGATTGGCATTCGACAGGTTGTCTTGGACAATTCCCAGTACCAATGTTGACTACATTTACCGGCTCGGATTACATGGTAGCTTTTGTTCATGGGCAGCATCATCTTAATTTTGCAGCAAGATCAGATTACCCAACGTGACGTGGATTTGCGGATTACGAGCCTAGGCTGCTTAGCGAGCCGCTACGATAAGTAGTCTTATGGCTTAGCTTATTAGATTCATTACAGGAATAGGGATTTCAGTTAAAACTGGAAAGCATTCCACAAACTTACATCGAACACAAATCTTGGCCATCTCAAGACTACTCAGACTACATTAATTCAGGGAGGGTAACCGTGACTAAAAAATAACCATCTAATGTCAAGACATACATAATACAATGCCCAAATTTGAGAAAGGGTGCCCGCTGTGTTTCAGAGCTATCAGAATCTGTATATATAATAGTAACGCTATTACTTAGCCTATACGTTAGCCAATGTGTTCACCAGTCACTTGCACTAAAATACTACAATCGAAATTAATATCTCTCTCAAGATTACCTTGATATTCTCATGAATGATTGCACTGAAGAGGACGTAAGCCTGTTTTGTGATATCATAGATGTGTTTCTACATTCACAAAAAGTCATCAACCTTTGTCTACTTACGCTACCCGAAATTAACCTTTATAGTTCATATCAGTGTGGTGCTCAATTATTCACAAATGATTTCGGATCACAAAGCACAATTGGGGCTATTAGTTCATTTTCAATCAAACTTGAAGCTGGCTTATTTTTGAAAATTCAACATGCTTGCCAAGTAAGTTCAAGTACGAGCAAACAGTTCAACTGACCGAATTATGCAACCTACAATAACAACATGCCACCGACAAAGAGACAATAGAGAACTCTGGCAAGTAATTGAAGTCGAAAACTATAATCACCAACTCCGTGACCCGCACATCAACATAGGAAAACCCATCATTCGTCCAGACTTTCGCATTTGATGGTTATGACTGATTTGACAAAGCGGGCTGCTGAACTTACAAGGTTCAAGCCACCGGTTAATCCAACGGTAAACAACGATCCAGAAAAAGATGAGAGGCGGGAAGAGTGTTACAAATCATCTCGCTTATCATCATTCATAAGAGACGTCAAGCAAAACTCATAAAGCTCCACTCCTCAGGGTTGCGGTTATGCAACACCAAACTGATGTTGACATGGTTGGATATATTTCATGTCCAGAAACAAAGACGACCTTCAAGTCAAAAATTGCCCAACGACTCGCAAAAACCATTTCCGACGTTCCATTAATTAGTAGGCTACAATCTATTAGTAATAAATAAAGAAAGCCTTAAACACAAGTGGGTGAACAAAGATTGCTACCATTATCTGGTTTCTCAACCACAAAGTCCTTCACGCCACAAGGGAATAGGTTGACAGTTGAATATATCACATTGTGAAAGTATGTAAGTAGGTTCCCTAAATAGCCTATTGTTTCACGGAACACTGCAATGTGGGACTGATGACTCATGAGAGTCAGAGACTGTGATAGATCTAGACATCGCATAACTTTGGCAGAGGTCAAATCACTTCTACCATTACATTGTAGATAGGAGCATTCGTCCTGAATTATATAATATTAATATTCTATCTATTCTATAATATACAAGACTCACTCTCACCCAAACATCGACTTTTGGACCGACGTATTCTTTGCCCTCGAACAGCTCCGGCGCGGCGTACGGCGGGCTACCGCACCATGTTTTAAGAAGCTCTCCGCGAGTAAAATAATTTGCGAATCCAAAATCTAAAAAAAGTATATCTGCCAGTTCTGGTAGGATAAGGACGGGCTCTGTATCAATCAATCGATTGAAAGAATGCTAAACTATCCTGCAGTACATTAGACGCAGTGTTGATCTGTAGATTTCGGTAGAATTCGGATCGGATTTGCGGGTTTTTAAACGGTGGATTATTACCAAGACACGTGATATGAAATAATTTGCAAATCCAAACTCTTAAAAAAGTACATTGGCTAGTTCCGGTAGAAGAGTACAGGTCCAGACGTTGATAAAAGGCTCGAATGCCGTGCAGTACACTGTATGCGGCGTCAATTCGGATTTTATAAACGGATCTGAAGATTTCAGTATGATTCGTATCAGACTTGCGGTATTTAAATGCTGGAGTATGATTTGGACGTGGATTTTGATATAATTTTGGAATTACTACTACCGTACTTATAAACGAATTCAAAATCAGGCAATTCTAAGTCGACTAAAATCCAAAACCGAGATCCGCATTAGGAAGCATTAACCTCGCTTCCATCCTGCTGAAGAAGCAGTAGTTTTCAATCCACCCCGTTCTCTCTGACGATAACACCAATCGCCTTGCCGCGTCACTCACGTACCGGCAATTTTAATATTTTTCCCGGCGTCCAACAGTAGATTTTCTGCTTTCAAATCTCGATGGACGACGTGTCTAGAATGACAATAATAAACGGCGGCGACGATTTGCTTGAATTTAGCACGAGCCTCGTCTTCACGCATGCGACCGTGGGCGACGAGGTGATCTGTCGGAAAATAGACATGGTCAATTTACAATGACTATGAACGAGCACACTGCAACAGCAAGTTCAAATGCCAAAGGATGGGGTACTACGTAACTCATTGAATTATTACCACAGGTGGTTGCAGTAGCCGGCACTCGAGCAGCAATAGGAAGTGGCCACTTTCTCATTTCTGAGTCTAATGCAAAAGGACCGGTCGGGGTGTTCATAAATGACTTTTTTCTTAAATTGTACTGGCTACTTGATAAAATTGTAAGGTAACCCAAATGAAGCCTGCACGACAATGTTGGTGCAATTCCAACCTATAGAGCAGTGATCGGGAACCTTTTTTGTCCGAAGAGCCATTTTAGTCCTATTTTTCCCATTTTAACTCCCAAAGAGCCATACATGTCAATCAACTGTTACGTCACAATCAAAAATTCGGTGATGTCGTGGTAGCTCCAATTCGAACTCACTATACATGAGATTCGTCGTGTGGGTCACATATTCTGTCTGAAAGCTCGTACTAATCATACTGGTTGCCTTATTTAAGCATGCGAAATTTTAGGTACGAGAACGTAGGTTTGTCGAGATCCTCCTTTTAAATGCGAGAATCCATGATCACATGCGTAGGTTGGGCCAAACATGGACTCTAAGCTGTGTGACACATCAGTGACGTCGGGTCAGCGGAGGCAAGTGAGGCAGTATCTCACCTATCGTCCGGATGAGTGAACGAAAATTGTGAATCCTTCAATGACAATTGGTATTTTCAATCGTTGTTCATCAATTATAGGATTTGGAACATTTTTCTCCCAAAAAGTAGCTGCTATATTGATCAATTCAGTACAAAAATATATATTTGTCAAAGAGCCATATCTTAAGCCCAAAAGAGCCATATATGGCTCGCGAGCCATAGGTTCCCGACCACTGCCATAGAGGCATTGTTACAAGAGAAAAAAGTTTTGGATTCATTTAATAAAAGTATATGTAAAATTATTCAAATATTACTGGCTACGCCATGGAATTGTTAAGTTGCCCGAATAAACAATGCACAACAAATTTGATTCAATTCCAACCAGTACATGCAAAGTTATTGGAGTACAAAATTTAGGATTTGGAAAAGATAGTAGCCTACTTACGGCGGCAAATTCTTCAATTATTTATCATAGCTCTACCCACCGTAAATAGGCCTGCTGATTGGAAATCTCAAATTTTGAACATCAATAACTTCATTTCTACTGGTTCGAATTGAGTGAAATCTGCTGTGCATCGTTTTTTCTGACAATCTAACAATTTCATGAGGTAGCCAGCAATTTTCTTCATTTTTATTAAATAAATCCAAACTTATTATCTTACAGGCCTAGCAATGCCACTATAGGTTGGAATTGAGGAATTGAGGTAGCCTAACAATTTTATCAAGTCATTTTTGAACACCCCTTGACCGGTGACACTACAAATATGTGCAGTTTTCGAAAATATACTCAGTTAGTGATGCATGGGCTTTAGTCCAGCTGTCATGACAATTTCAATAACACTCAGAAAAGTTATGCAAGCATATTCTAAAACTACTGTCTACTTCACAAAATTCAAAGTGAAAAAAGTAAGTAATATTGCCTAATAGATGTTAAGTAAAGGTTGAAGTCGTACTAGTAGGCAAAAACCACTTCAGAAGCCAACTCAGAAAAAATAGAAGTAGTTGTTACCAACTACGGCCACCTCTGATTATTACCACGAGCTGGTGGGATCATTGGACACATACAGGTGGGGCTGCAAGCTATACCGTTTCGTCTGCAAATCAGCACTTTCAACAGCCTAACTTTGCAACTCAACGGCAATGAAACAAGCAAACCTTGCCGATTCATGTTCAAAGTAAGAAAGTAATAAGCTGAACAGACCTATAATTATTAAAGTAGCAATCATTTAAGCAAATTACAAGCATTTACCAAATTAATCCATGCCGCTCTGAATGTAAGAGGCAGGGATTACAACAATAATACCCATTGAGCAATGATAGCGATAGGTTAACAAATTACTAGGATACAGTGTAGAAAGAGTATTTGCGTCATAAAGCAGAGCAGTTATAATCCGACAAGTAGACGATCAATGTCTACATCTAATCTTCAGATCAGATACTTGGCACTGGAAATAAGTTGCACGTACCGAAAATCTCGCCGTTGCTTGCATATTCAGTGACAAGGTAAAGCATTTTTTCAGATTCCATGACCTGCAATTGAATGAGTAACGCTGGTAAACGGAGGTGGCATTGTACAGCACAATTTGTACATTCCTCAGAGATAGAAGTTTAGCCAACAAATGCGCTACATTGCTGCACAACAAAGATCATCTCAAATTATCAACAATGACAATGTCCCTTGTAAGTGGGAACTGTCGTTTATCAGTATCAAAACCTCGCACAATGGCGCAATAACTCATCAATCACATCGCCACATTTATGATCGAGCGGTCAGTTTTAAAGCCCACAAAACTATTTCAGGAAGATTTACAATCACAGATTATTACTAATAAAAACTTAATTTTGGCACACAGCTGACACCCCAGAGTTCTTAAATATTTATATTTAACTTAAATATTTATATAACCAGCGTATATTAGGAATAAGACACATCAGTATCAATACAAAATGAAACGAATTTCAGTCACAAAACAGACAGCGCAAGTTCAGTTGAACTTGCTCCAAGCTCTCTGGGACTACAAGGAGGATCTCAAAATATATAGAGGTAAATCAGTTTGAACAATAAAGGAAGTACATCACCACATCTACAAAGGAGGCGGGAGGCCTGTTTACATTACCAGGCCGGCATTAAATCACATTCATCATCACTCATGACTTGTTAGTTCAAGGAATTAGTTCACGGCTTGGGATTGCCGTGATAAATCATGACAGCAATCGAAATCAGTGAGCTTGGCCCGCATTCCGATTCCAACCAGGTACGGCAAACATCATCCCGTACATCGCGTGTAATAAGCATTCAGTTTGCACTGCCGGCGGTGCAGCGCATTACACATTTCAGGCGCCAGCAAAACCACGAGTACCAGGCATAATTAACGGAATCGCTGACGCACATGTTACTCGAAAAGTCCATTAGCGCGGCGCTGTCGAATTGCAACATTGACGCCGGGCGGCATTCGCTGAAGAAGCGCTAAGATAATTACGCGCTCGCGATGAAAATAATAACACGTACCAGCAATTAATACCTATGCTCGACATATCAATCGAATCGCTCGCGACGAGGTGCTATCGAAATAGAAAAAAAACGCGGCCCGAGCGGTAAACTGGCGGGAAAACAACATCTAATAACATTTCTTATTAGGAACGGTTGCCAATTTCTGTCCAAAATAACGCGCTATGAACGATGACGCAGAAAATGACACAGTGTGACGCAATAATATTCAAAATTCGGGACTTCGCTCGGCCAGTTTAGAAAACTATGCAGTTGGCGAAAAGTTAGGATTGGTGCATCTAACGGAGCAAATATATTAACATTACCAAATAAATTCTACTTCAATGTTTTGAGCAGACTCACACCAGTCCGCGAACGCCCGTAAATTTGATTCGGTTTATGACGGTTTATGACAACGAGCGCGATTCGTGAGAGGCATGCGACCCGCATCCGCATTTATCAGCACCAAAGGGAAAATATATTAATACAAATGACTGGAAGCCAAAGCGTTAACGAAATATTCGCGGGATTGCAAGTTATACGACATAAAAAATTCAAAGGCCTGTCACTTGTCACGATTATGTGACGAAGACTATTTCGGCTGGGCAATGACTGTGACTCCTAAAAGGTTTTTGAAAATCACGGGTTTCGCTACTAGTTTACGGATACGCTAGGGCGCCTGCTACAGCAGTGGTTCTCAACCTATCTGGAAATATTTCAGAACAATTTTTGCGGACCGGCAAACCTTCAAAAATGAAAATGAACCCAGAATGTAATTACGACCGCAGCATGCAACTCAAAACAAAGAATTTGAACGCGAATTTACTGAGAACTTTGCCGTTGTCTCTTTGCTATTACATTGGTTGCGCGTGGTTTTACTGAAGAAAGGGAAAAAGGTTGTGTAGAAATCTCCGACCGGATTTACTCTCGGGCTTGTATTGAAACAAATATGACTTCGCCATTCGCTAGCCTATATTCCATTATACTGACAAAGTGCCGAATGTCGCTAAATTGCTCTGTCGAATTATGTTAGCATTCTTATCTTTCGCATATTAGTGTTCTATTGTTCTTAAACGAAAAGTTGCCTACTTTTTAAACAGTTTGGCACAACACTCGCGACATTGCGACGTGTCGGAACTAGACCGTTAACAATGGATTACGTCAGAGAGCGTTCTAAATGATGTTCTGAATTACTCTATATAGTCTGAAATTATGTGTTTTTTTCTTAAATTATTGGACAAGCCTTCAGCATCTTACATTTTTTAATTGAAAATAAAATTGACAAGTCACGGACCGGCGGTTGAGAACCAATGTAGCTTACCACATTGCAGTTTACGATTGTCGAATATCAGCCGGGGCACGGCGGCGAAAGATCGCGACGCGTTTCCGCGCGGGAGAAACTGCCCGATTCTCTGCACCGCTACTGCGAGCCGATCGCTATCTCGGTCCGCAACGCGGAAGCAAACAATAAAACGTGAGCTACGCGCGGCCAACTTGACGGGCGTCGCGCTAATCGCTTGCGCATCGATGTAAATTGAAGCGAGACTGCGTCATTGCGAAGCCGCGCCGAGATAGCAAAAAGATACAGAGCGGGTAGCGGATAACCACAGGTTGATCCGTCACCTACTCCAGTGTTTATGAATTAAAACTACTTCTACCTCTATCCGTGGCTTACAGTATCGTGGTTATTATTTTGGTACCGTGTGCATGAACGCAACAGTGGTCAAAGAAGTCATCGTTGGTTCACAAGTAATAGAAGTGTAGCCTATAAGGTAAAAAGGTAGGTTTTTTCGGCCTTGTTTCGCCTAAATCTGAAAACGGTTAGGTAGAACTAGAAATTGTCTAAAATCACAACCGTTCGAGTAAATAAGTACCAGTAGGCAAAACATTCTCGGGTATTTTGGAAAAGTATAAGGATACGGTTACGACCCCCTCTGCAGCATTTACGTAACGAATTCAATCATTATTATGATGATGTGATATGAATTGTTCGTTGTTCGTTATCGTTACCCGAAATTCAATCGCGTTACTGAACCGGTCTTGCTTCTCGCAAGTTGTGAGACGCGCAGACTTCGTATACTACCAAGAGGTGGTCAGCAACGAGGTACGTTTACTTTTTCATGAGTACTCATGTACGTTTTGCAATACTTGCATGGATTCCAACTACTTCTACAAACTAGGTATGGACGTTACATCTACTGTTATTTGAGTTTGAACTATGAATACTTCAACAGCCTTTGCGGATAACTGAACCCGGCGCTTCCCGCAACGCCCAGTCCGGCGTTGAGCTCAATGCCTGTGTCGCCGTATCGCCGTAGTTCGTGAGGCGTTGACGCACGCGGGCCATGGCCGTCCGATCAAACGATATCTCGCGATACGCGTGTTGGAATTTGCTTCCGCGAAATTCCGGTTACGTAGCGCGCAACAAAGCGGACTATTCAGTCGCATTGTCCGACTTGCATTGTGTTTCTACTGCGCCAGACGCTGCGTGTGTGTTAGTCAACTAGGGTGCTTTCCAGACCGAACGGACATCGTCACAACTCAGAGCGCAATCTAAATTAGAAACGGGAAGTGCTCAAAAAGCAGCGCATCTCAACTGAGGCACCCTGCGTCCACGGCGAACCGGGTTTTGACGCCCAGAAAGCAAGTCCGGCAACATGACATTGTAATAATTCGAGTTAAGTACTGAGAGTCCATTTTCCTCGAGTACCGATATTATACGCCTCTATCGAAAAAGTACTATTCTGTCGACGGAAAATATTGTTTCGGCATGTTCTTCCCTACATTGAAAAGCCTCGCAAATTCAATCCACTTCATAACATAACATCCAAAATATGTAGCACGGAGTTACGCATGTTCACAAATGCAGCATTGAAGTGTGGAGACCCGCAATCTCGCAGTATTAACATGGAGCGCTGCGCCATGGTTAACAAATATGAAAATATTAATAAATTTGATAAGTGAAATTGATATTATTTTCTTTGTAATGATCAGAAGGGTACATATTTGAACTTAGTGTTTAGTTCTTACTATGTATGACGTCATATTTAGTGATAGTTAAGTAGTTGACTCGGAATCGAATTAGTCGGATACTAGAGTTTACCCATCCTTAGTAACGAATACTGCACAATTGATACTGTGACATCCACAGTGCAATCTTTTTGCATAAGACACCGAAACAATAATCACAATACGACAAGCCAAGGAGAGCGTCCCCGCTTTGCGACCATGAGTCTGCAGATCGGGTGGCCATTTTCGCAAATCAAATCAAACCGCGCGCTTACAAAATGTCACCTTCGGGATCAGCACAGCGTACGTCACATTTCCGCGAAAAACACGCACGCTTTCAACAAAATCTCGCAATTATCACGGCGATTATCGCGAAATACAAGGAAATTGACGCTAAGAAATGTGTAGCCCGCGAGATTCGGGATGATATCTGACGGATCGCAGATCAGTTCCAGCTAGCTCACCCACACCAACCAGTCAACCGGCGTCGGGGCGGAACGTGCAAAAAATCATTGCTGCCAGTGCAGTTAGTCGCGAAACTGACCGGAACACACGTAACACGCATGTTGCAAAGCGTTTGCGTATCCATTTAACTCGCCAATGAGAATGGTAGCGAAGCAGAAACTGCGACAAAATACTGATAAAAGATAAGAACAGCGGACAGGCCGGCAACGAGCAACTCAAATGTTATTTATTAGATGCGAACGCGGTGATTACGGAAAGACTCTAAGCTAAGGTCATTGTTCGCGTCACACTAACACCAAGCAGACCCTGACTCCACGCGATGACGCACGGAATGACAGCTAAGGAAATGACAGACACACAGACTACGCCTGCCTTTAAAGTGGAATGCATAACAACAGACCGAATGCTGCAAAATGAACCACAACTCGGTCCGTTTTGCACAATACTGAGTTCGCGGTTTATCCAATAGAATAGAAAACAAACGTCCGCATCCAAAACGCAGGTCCGTGCTGACTAATGCCATGCCGTGTTGGATTACACATTTAGCAGTGGTATTGAATTGAGTACGTCATTTAAGTGTCAAACTGCACTACACAAAGAGCGTAGCGTAGTGGTTTTCAGCATGTTAAGCTTGCGGACCAGTGAACTTTCTAAATTCAAAATTAACCCGGAATGAAATCACGACGAAATAATTCAAACCAAAGAATTGGAACTTGAATTTAACGAGGATTTTACTACTGTAATTTTGTTACGACGCCGTCAATGCTCGCTTCTATTGAAGATTCTGTAAAGCGATGTGCTTTGAAAATCACCAACGCTATTTCGCCTACTGATTCTATTTTGCAAGAAATACGACTTGGCCGTATGCTTGATTCTGTTATACTGTCAGAAGTGTCAGATATCGCTGAATGGTACTGTTGAATTTCGTAAAAGTTTGTTTACAAAGTCTTTTTGGCTTTCACGTATTACTGATCTTAAACGAGTTGCTCAGTCGCACGATACTTAATACAGTTTGGTACAAAACTTGCTCTATTGCGACTTGGGATAAGTCGAAAGTAGACTATGGTGTCTGTATGCCCGTTAGGGTTGTTCAAAAAAAACTTTTTTTTCCAAATCTCACTCGCCTATTGACTAAATCGTCAGGTTGTCTAAGAAAACGATGCACACCAAATTTGACT
>ATSW01005503.1:0-13805 GCA_000444245.1 Botryllus schlosseri
GATCGTGTGTATGCATATCTCCATATCATGAGTTGGTGTATATGCTGCAAAAGCATCAAGACCATAAATATCCAACGTCCTATTCCTATTCTAAGTAATCTGAATTCGGTAGTCGCAAAATCTTAACGCGAGCTTTGGACCTTGCCATGGCTAAGTACCTGATATCACCTCTCACAAAGAAAAGGGAAGATAAAAAATAACAAGTAACTCAGTTCCACAATCTTAATATGACTACACGCTTATTTGTAGAGAACCTACTTTCGCTGTTATCCCTTTGCAGAGTATGTGCGCTTCTAGCGATATTTGATACTCTATCAGTCTATATATCGCGATACAATATCGCGCATTAGCGGTGTCCTTGTTTCATGATGCAAGTGAAAGGTATGTTTTTCTCGTCAGGTAATAATTTGTTTATTTCATACAGTCAATAACATAAAGGCCAAGATATTATATGGTAATTGATTTGGAGGGATAATACCATAATTTTATTTTATATCACCATCACCCAAGGAGGACGCGGACGTCAGCCGACGAAAATTCGAATACTATGAGTGAAACTAGCATCACATAAAGTACGAAAAATGCTGTGCATGTTACTCACGCATTACGCCTCGTAATAGCTATTGTAAGGTGAGCCATTAAATGGTATGTTTCCCGGGATGGACGCGAACAAACACATGATCAGGTCAAGGAAAATTTGTAATGCAAGCGACCCCGTAACGACTTATGCGCTACAGGTCCTCGTATAAATATGGTAATTACTTCGGTTCATGTCAATGCTTGTGAAATGTGTGGGATTGGAATTGAATTGTGATATCACTGTGTTTCCATATATGTAGGTTTTCATCATCGCTTCTCGAGGTATTTATAAAATTTGATTTGTACTCGTAATGTCGTTATAGGCCTGATTTCAATGGCAAATCTTAACACGTCGATTGCAGTGCAGTAGCGTTATCAAATACAGGTACATCATGGAGCTGATTTTGAATTGCCGAGTAATTAAGTGGTCCTAGTCTGAGCAAGGGGTAAAAGGATCTCCACCTCCGTACCAACAAAACATTATCCACTTCCATAGTGAAATTATATCACAAAATGGTACTGTAAGTTTGTTGAAACCACACATCACGCATATAATTAACAATATCGTATGTAAACGGTTAGAGACAGTATGCGCACTCTGCTAATATCTCACCTGTAACAGAAGCGCCCGCTTTCTTATTCCTCATTACAACAGGATCGTAGGAAGTACAATTCGGATCTTCCACGCTGCTGTCGCTGACAAGTCCTTGACTGATTCCGGAAGAGTATTCGATTTCGCTGTCTTGCGAGATGTATTCTCGGGGTAGTATGCTTCTTTGTGACTTCGAAAATAGTTTCCCGCTTTTACGCTTCCGCTGCGGGTCGCCGGGTATCTGCTGTGAGTATTCGGAGCAGGCGGAACTGCTTTCAGCGCTGACGAAGCTGAAATATCCGACACTTGAAGATCGGCTGCTGCGCTCGGGAGAATACTTTGTATCTGTATCTTTTACGGCGAATGTCCGTTTCAATTTGAACTTGTCGCCTTTCCTACTGACTGAGTTGTTTGTCGTGTTCGGTAAACTTTTAGCAGATTTCAATTTTGGTTTTCTACGGAACGGGCTCAGCTTTTTACTGAACACTCGTTTTAATGATAGATTCTTCCAAGTGTGCGGTTCTTCGGAAGTGGGTGATTTGTTATCGCCGTATTCTTCAAGAGTACCGATCCTAACTTTACCATCCAACGTAGCGCTTTTTCGCTTTGAAATTCCGTCTGCTGCAACTGAATCTGACGCTGTTTTGCAACCAATAACAGGTGAACCTCGACGTAAGCTAAGGTCTTGTCTTTTGGTTGTACTGAAATCAATTTCAGGTCCCTGTTTTATATCGACCACCTGATCCCCGAATTTATATTCGATTGTTGTATTTGCATTACTGTCAGCCTGATAAGGCGGATTGTCATCGTTAACAGTCGCAAATTCTGAATCATGTGAAGTTGGTTCAGATGCCGAAAGCGTCACTATTATGTACTCACAATCATCACCAAGCGGCTCACCTGTGTCGTTTATGTATTCCACTTCAACTTGTTGACAACCGTGGTTAGATTCGCTATCTATTGAAGTACATTGCGTTACATTACAAATATCATGTTGTTTATGACTGCGAGTGATTTCTGGTAATTCTTCGTCCGTTTCCTCAGCACTTGATTGGATTGTTTGAGCAGGTAAAATTTCATTTATTTGGTTATGTTGAGTCCTTGATTCGACCTCATAATTACGTAAATGGGTACGTGATTCTTGTGTGACATCACGCTCCGTTTCGGTTGGATCTTGCTGCTTTGCGTCACTGAGACGTGAGCGTCTTCTATCGCTGCGTAATCCTCTTATATTTGTCTTTGAACAATCATCTTCCAAACTGGATACCAAATTATGTAATTCCAATAAGATCTCATCGAAAGCAGTACTATGCTCCGAGCGGCGGGAGCCCATGCTGAAATTATTAATATATACTGAAACGAACTGTATATAGTTATAAAATGAATGTACGGTCGTGTAATTATCCTCGCATGAAATGCGGAGATGTAAAACAACTACCACTTTTTGTCCTGCCAACCCCGTTATATATAATTTCGCTTTGTGTTATCTTCCTAATCAGCACTGTAAGAGCTCGATATCATATGGTTTCACGTTAAAAAATCATCACTCAGCTCTAAACCCTGATACTGAAAGGTTAGGGAAGTATCAATTATGCACTTATCAGAATTTTGATACTTGACAGCTGCTCGCTTACACATCGCTTTAAGAATAGTGTCGCAGAAAGATTATGATCTTGTCGGCGTGACTATTGTTTATAAGCATGAGAGCTTCGGAATAGTGTGAGTGTTTTGCGGGTAAGCAAAGCTACTTTCCATGGTGCACTCTCGCTTGAAACGTGTCTAAGTATGCACTGATAACAACAACAAAACTATATATCGCTCAAAAGTGAAACGGATAAGTATATGGGATGAACGTTATGCACATGCACAGAAAATCTACAGCGCTAAAATTGTGTTTAGACTGGTTACTTTACATTTGTGAACCCGCCATGCTCCTATTTTACGGATTAAACTGTTGCGAAACTGTGAACATCGGTTTCATGGTGTTCTCAGCAAGCAAGAAAGCAACATTTTCTTCAATGCGCTATGGTCAGTTAAACACAATGGTATCACGAGTATAGGTAGAGTCATTTTCGCGTCTGACTCGATTCCATGTCAACTCTGATGAACTTTAGACGTAAATTGCTATCACACCGCAATTCTTGTAGCGTCTATTGGTGACCTAATTCTTTCACGCTCCTGCGCTCTGAGTTGACTGTTAGAAGCACGTGCGAATGCATGAAATATAATCATGAATATGCTCAATGTTTATAATGCGTTGAACAATATACCACAATGATAGCCAAGCTTTGCATTGGAGATCTCTGACTGCCACATATCACAAGGAACAATACACGTCTCACAGACGACACCTACCGATAAAAAGATCGTGAAAAAACATAAACATACTCGATGCAGACAAGGCTATCCGACAAGTCCAATGCCTGGTCTAATTTAACTTAATTTTCGCCATCCTATTAGTGAACGTTTATCAGTGGTTAAAATTTAACCAAAAAACTTGCAGGCCCACATCTGGCCTGGATATGCAACTGATAAATCGCTACTCAGAAGATTTGGTGTACTAAACATAGAAGATATGAGGAAGCTGGAAATTGCCAAGTTTATGTATCAGTTCCATTGCGGTCAATGTGCCTCAAATTTCAACGACTACTTCACCTCGGAGTCAAAAGCGCACAAGTACAGCACACGCGCATCAACAATAACCATATGATCAGGACGGAATACAAGAAAACGCATTGCTCTATCAATTATGCCGGACCCCGATTGTGGAACAGCATCTCGCCGGCTATCTGACAGTCGTCGAGCATGTCCGCATTCAAGTCGAAATACAAGCAATTTCTTCTAAATAAATACTAGCCAGCCTTCAGGATTACCGGACAACGACCTAACATCCACCTCGCCTTCCGCAACATGCCACCTCATTTTGTCGCTCGCGTCTTATATTCTCTACATTACTTTTCATTCAGTGTGCATGCCTCTTCTTTACTTCGCCTAGGCCAAGGTGGATGCTTGATCTTAAAGACTACTCCAAGTTGTTTCGACACCTTCCTATCTTTTCATTGTATCGCAGTTTTGAAACGATGAAATATTAATAAAACTGATTGATTGATAGATTGATTTTTTGAAGTGTCGCCGAAAAATAACCATCTACGGTTTAAATACAAATTTCGGACATAGTGTATTCCGAGGTACTTTGTTTTCTTAGTTTACATTTCGTAGCGAATTACACAGGCAGAGCTATTCGTGTAAATACACTGGATCAGCGAAGTGATTCTGGGTCAAATACTGTAAAATAAATATTGTGATCCATCCTTTCTATAGCAATTACTCAGATTCATACTACTATTAAATATCGTTTTCAGGTGAAACATTACGAGATTGTGATAAAGAAGTTTATACAAGTTGGAATGATCAATCAAACACACACATTTGCCTGCACATATTAATTGAAAGAAAAGCATTTAAAATATGTCACATGCTCAGTGCACTCTAAATGAAAAATAATGGAAGATAGCAAACAGATTCCATACGACCGTCTCATTGTGACACTCTTATCCTGCATGGCTACAAGACAGTCTGACTAGGTAAAATTGCCCTGGGACGCTGTAATCATTCTGGTACCGACAGTATGTAGCCTGCTTGTACCCCGCAATATATTATGGGAAGAGTATGCCTCGTACACGATGGATTTGTTGGCACTTCATACTCAAAAACGTCCAAAACAAGCACTTCATGCTAAGAAACAAGCAATCCGTAGACGATTTGACCAGGAATTTCCTTTCAATCAAAGACCATCGCAAACACACGCACACCGAGGACACTGGGTAAACAGACTGACGCATGGAACACGCTGATGGAATCATTCCAAAAATGCCTCGCATATAATCGCACCCGATACGGATACATGCATAAAATCATGACGTCACCACTCATATCCTGTTGTTGATGACATCCAAATGTGCGGACGGCACATCATCCCGTGTCCTGAAACGCTGCATAATTGAAGTGGGTAGCTGAGCAAACGAACAGATAGGTAGGCAAACGCCACCGTGTTTGTACAGTGGGTGGACCATACTATAGCAATTTTCAGAAAAATAATATTCATCAATCTCGCATGTGCCACCTAAATACAATGCTTCGAATGCTTTTGAAGGTGGCTGCCGGTTTCCCGCAAATTGAGATAACGTGACGCTGAAATGCTTTCGCGATCGCCAGTTGTTATTTAGTAAATATCACAGATAGGAAAAACAAACATTACCCGAGCTCACATCTACAGCAAAAATATAGGCTACCTAGTAGGGCAATCCTAGCAAGCAGTCGCTAACGCAATTTCATAACTCTCCACAATGTTGCATCCTGCCGGTAATGAAGCTATTACTCTCTCGATAATAATCTATGTTCCGCTTTTTTCAGTTCGTCTGCTCCGTCCGCGAAATTCACACTCCGCATCATAAACGCAACCTTTTCATAAATTCTAATGTCATTTTGTGACAGCAAGCCGACATAATTCCAGTGATTCATTATACTTTAGAGGGGCCGCCGAACTTAACTCGCTGCCAACGTCTCGCCATGGAGTCTTCAGTCACTATGGCAGATGTGCTACAAGGCGTACAAGCGTGATGCCTTTTTTGGGGTAGATAAAACTTGTTGCAGAACGCTACATGACGAGATATGTGTCGTTAGAAAACTGAAAACGCCTATAATCCGATTACCAAAGGCTTCTGGTATCGCAAGAGAAGAGATACGTTCAAATCTTTCCGTTATCTTTGCGGGCGATTGAATCCTCGATATAACATAATAATTTTCTGCGAATGGGCATTGGGCAAGCGCTCAATTTCGAGAGAAATTTTACAGCATCGTGCGGCCTCGGTAAATCATGTATGCTCTACCACAAACAACACTTGATGACCTTTTATCGCTATATTGACGCTTTGCTTCCATTTCAAGAGGTGTCATTTCGATTCTATGAAATTCCTCGTTCGGGGGTCGCAGCTGGGCGTGAGCATTGCGTAGCGTATTCCGTATCAAAAGCATACGATTACAGTTGATGTAATGATAACGACATCTCATTGAGAAGTAATGAAAGATTTTCAGCAGATTACATACAACGCCATTCAGGTGTCGCAAGTAGATGAAAACGACATTTGGGATTTAAAACATCTAATCACTTCGCAATTGATGCTAAAATTGTTAAATCAACCATATCATCACTGTCAAATAATACTTATCTGAAAAGTAAACATTGGTACATGATTTCACAACACCCGCTACATCGCATATAACCTAACGAAACAGAACTTTTCGACTTCTGGATTAGCGATTTCACCAGTGGTGACACTTGGCCACTGCTTGGTCATCGCAATGTGTCCAGGTTCCCATGACCAATTATTATTTACAGCGCACTACAGTAGAGTGAGGCACTAATCAAGGACATTTTAATTCCGCTAATGGTAATGTGAGAATCATAACGTGACTGAACTTAACGGTAGTTACTGGTAGGCTATTCTCTTGCATCGAATGAAGGAAAGTTCTGTGCTGAATTGGAACACATCTGTGAGCGTTTTCAAATTACATCAAACGAACTGTTTGTGAAAACTTGCAGCAAGACAAAACCTTTCATTAAATCTTTCATAGTGTGATACGTGGGCGCTTGAGTCAATGAAGTGCTAGTATACATGCTAAGGGCAGCGAAAAACCCTTCATCCTCCCCAAAAATTGTCGACCTGGTCACAATGGATGCGTGGCGCCAAGACATTGTTGAAGAAATCGTCCTATCCTAATACTTTCCTAACCTTACCACGTGTTTAGCTTGTCCAAACGAGTCTGCGGTATAGCCTATGTCGCATTCCCTGGACTTCAGCCTTCGTAACCTCGCAGTGGCTTGTAAATGTTCTTATACATTAGCCTGATAACACTCATGCATTACACATCCGATTATGGAATGTCAGGAATTTGGTAACCTAAATCATAAATATTAGGCCTACCAACGTTACTCGAGCATAAATATTCTCCCGATTCGAAACTACCACATTGGCATTTACGTTTATATCACAAATGGAGTGCACTATGCGGTTCTTTCCTGGCAATGTTTGACAATTCTCCCCGTGATTTGTCACCTTGACATCAGTATGACGCTAACCGCGCCTGCGTTACGGCGATGACGCGAAGTTCATTGCAAAATTAAGATACATTCGTTTGCATATGAAGTGCGCTAAACACTATCTGGCATTTTTAGATATATACAATGAGTAATAGATCGCCTTGGTTTTATCACGCATTTTCGTTCTTCTATGAATTGAAAGACGGTGGGATTTCGACCGGGGAACAACAGAACGAGAACACTCGAAAGCGGACACAAAGGACTGAGGCTTTTCTGCGGTTCTCCCGTTGTTACAATCAAACATGTTTCCACTATGCAACAACATACTCCTACTCATAAGTGTTTAGTAGCGATGTAGTTCTACTTTTTCGGAGTATCAAAGTATAGGTTTTGCCTACTTCCTGCTGCCTGCTTACTGCAGTGGTTACGTTTTTAGGCTATTTCCATTTCTACGTCAACATTTTGCAGGAAAAACGACTAAATTTTTACACTTTAGGTTTTGAGAAGTAGAAATTAGTATTGTAATAAGTTTGTATCGCTCTTAGTAGTGGTATTGTCAAAAGAACCCCGTGAAATATTCACTGTATTATCTTAATTGATTATATTTTCGAAGATTATACCATATAGTGGTAGCGTTTGTCAAACAGATATATCAGTTTAGAAAGTAGCTAACTCCGCTCAAGTGCTAAAAGTATGCAACTCCTTCATCAAATCTACTTTTTGAAAATACTTGAATAATTTTCAGTCGCTTTGCTTCATACTTCCTCTTGCAATAGTTTTGACACCTATTTGAAATTCCTACTTCTAACTTCTACTTCTACTTGAGTAGCAACGATGATTACTATGACCAGACTACCTCTGTCCATATACTCAACCTAAGCTAACCTTTATTATGCTTTAATGGTCAAAAGCATATCCTCAAAATGCAACATACCACGAATGCTCACGAACAAGGTGTGGATGGCAAACTCTGTGGTCAGAGCGGCCTGCGAAAACTCTGATTACTAGTCACGTAATGCGAAGAGCTGTATACAAACTTATGATTCAATTTGCGCTGTACCTCGATGCGATAACAGTTACCTTGAGGATCAGCACAGTTTAAATATTTATCTTGTCCTAATTTGCGGAAATTCGTGCTGCACTCCAGAACGGAAAAGATACAGCTTGATGACGGGTCGCATTGCCTTTCCGCTGTCACTGTGTAATGGTCACGTCGATAAATACCACCAGTACTATTCCTACATTAGGTTTGTTGATAACGAACGAACGTTTCAACCGCGATATTTGTACGAGATCGCCTCGATCCTAACAAATCTGATGTTTTACTTGAGCGAATACAATTCGAAAACAAACACCTTGGTGAGGTTATAACTTTCTAACAGTATGTCATATACTCGGTGGAAGCACCCGGGTGCGGTGATGAAACTCATATTCGCTCGTAAATCTTTCTTGGAATTGGCACAGTTAAATCAACTTGAAATTGGTACCCGAAGTATAAAAGAACATATATGCGTCGTACACGTGAAATAAGATCATGCGGCGCTGATGGAGAGGCTTAGTTTTGACAATCGTATGATGAAAGTAATTGCACATGTAAATATTGGGGGAAAAGGAGGTGTGTGACGGCAACATACTTTTTTTGCGCGAAAATTGTCAATACTCCCGGAAAACCTCGAGTCTAATTTTGGATGATCGGGGTGGATCATAACCTCTCGCGACGAGTAATATTCGGGAGTGAAAATATTAGGAATTCAAATCGATTATTTTTGAGAACTTGCAATCTATACGTTTTGTAGTTTACATTCGCTCACACGGTGGCGAGATAGCGTAGCGGTATGCTCCACAGCTACAACACCAATGGGTTGCAGGTTCTAGTTCGACTGAGGTCGACTCCAGAATTCTGACATATTCGTTAGTCTTGATATACCTACATCTAGACCTTCCGATCCGCAGTCGTCTCTCAATGACTTAATCCATACCAACTTACATGTTGTGTTTGTTGGTGAGATGAATAAAACATACTGACTGATTGACTGACTGTGTGTTGGAGGTTTATCTAGGTTGCTCCTCGCCGCGCTAAGGTGTCTTATAGAAAGCTTAGAAGTGGTCCGTGCTGCAAGTAGGTAAATGAGGAATAAATAATGAAGCGTATCGGCCTGGTGTAAAATGACCGATGTCTAGTCGAAACACCATGAATATCAGACGGACAAACATCCGCTCACGGCTCAATTGTCGATGATCGAGTGTGGTTTCGGTGCAATATATGTAGCAGTGTAGAAAAGCGCTCTGTCACCACTAATCCATTAAAGTCAGGCTTGGACAATCTACTGGATTTCAAAATGCGAAACTAGAAGCAGTTTGCAGCACTTTCCAAAAATCGTAACTACAACTTGATCCGCAACTAACTAAAACACAACTGACTATATTCAATTTCCAGAAACTTAATGTTATTTTATAAGAATTGGATCGGCTTGCCACAAGAACATCATGTTATATTGAAGATATAATCGGCATTTCAAAAGGACGAAGTTTCAAGTTTGAAATTGGAGGGGTTTGATCGCCAAAACCAATCCCTGGGAATGCCACTGTTTATGGTTACCATACGTCCTCTTTTACGAGGATTTGTCCTCTTTTTTTGACATTCTTCAAAGTGTCCTCGGTGGGCGCCCAAATGTCCTCTTTTTTGCGAATTTGTACTCTTTTTTAAGTTTGGTTAAATGTATGTTAAAATTAAAAATTTGACCAATTTGTTTTAGTCAACCAGCTGCGAAATCGCAATAAATTTATCAATTTTTTCGGATTTTACACAGACATCCACCTTGGCCTAGGCGATGTAGAGAGGCACGCACGCTGAATGAAAAGTAAAAGAAGATAGTACAGAAAAAAGCAAGCGTAAGAATTGGGGTGGAAGGCGAGACCGATAGGTCAAATCGTGGTCCGGTAATCTCGAGGATGGACTAGTATTTATTTAGTAGTAGTCATTTAGAACTATAATCACTCAAAAAATCAGTAGTTGGTCGACCATCAACTAACTGGATTGGTATAGTTTGTACAAATCTGCAATAATTCCCAGAATCTTCTCCACTCATCGGTGCATTGGTGCATTTAGTAGGCTAGTTCAGTTTGTAAGCATACATACCCCATCTACAAAGTTCAAAATAGAAAATAATACCCTCTGCTGCATTCATTGGTGAATTGCACAAGATTTCACAATTTCGTTCGTTTCAAGGAATAAAACTTAAATTAGTTGTGGAATTACCACAAACCAGTCGCCTGCAACGGAGTGTATAACGAAAGTGGCGTCACCATCGACTATGTAGCGACGCCACATTCTGTATGAAGTCACCACCACCAAGCAAGAAGTGTGGAACAAACCATTCAACACGATTGTACCGTAACTGGCTTCGCGCAACTGTCTACGAAATTTCACTCCAGTTCAATTTCCTGCCTCAGCATGGCTTATGGAACAGATATATTTACACTGGGTACATTTATGTAGCAGCATCAAATCCCCAATACACCTCCATTCCAATAAATCATTAGGTCAGTTTCCGATAAATCATCTTGTAACCATCTTAACCCCGGAGCACTCCATCTAAATATGAAACCAGGAAGACATATTTCGATACAGATATCAAATGATTTTTGTGTATGTCATACATTAATGATTCATGACGAATTATGAACGGACATCTTCTCAAAACACCCTTTCTGATCACCAAGATCGATACAGTTTTTAATCCTGAATAAACTTAATATTCATTAGTCCCGCTATACCTGCTGAGTAAACCATTATTGTGTGCGATACCCAGAAACCAGGTAATTGCCAAATTCAAATGGATGCAACGGACCAAAATTGATTACACATAAAAGCTGATGATATAGGCCTACTTTCAGTGCCTGTATCGCAGTCTTGCCTAATCTTTTGAAATCCTTGTCATACTTCGGAATTTGTAAAGATTAAATTCGTAGGCACAACGTCATCACAAATGAGTACTTGTAGATCAGTATAGTTCAGTGTCAAATTGTAATGTTAATTGTAAGAAGCAAAAACCTAAAAAAACACCCCTAAAAGGTGTGAACACGGACATCTCTAAAAGTTTCACAGCAAACGCGAACATTTGAAGTCATGTGAGTTTACAATGTTAATTTACAAACAAATCACTTTTTGCCTTCCTGCCTGAGTTACTGTCTATCGCCGCAGAGTAGTCATTAATCATAGTACGGTTGGCGCCACTCGGAAGCTACCAAACGTGACAGGAGTGAAATGTGCGATAATGAGCTTGCAATTCCTTCATCGTTAAATTCGAATGGATTTCGGGGTTAGTTTTTGACCAACAAATACCCCATATTCGTACCCAGTATTTTTGTCATGTTCAGATAATTTTCTGAGAACAGGTTTGCACCATTTCCACAAACTACATCATAATACTATAGTTTCTTCTCTACAAAACGGCCGTGACACTGGCACCGACATTAACATCTACTGTTAAAGCTAGATAGTCTTCTCAGTGGTTGGCAGGGGTGTTTCGGTCGCTCCAGACTGCGTATTCGAAGGTCACGTGCAATGATATTCGCATGAAAACAGAAGCAGTTTCGCATGGGATGAGTTGTAAAATGGGCTCCTCATTACTTGCTGAAAGTCACGGTTGTATGCCGAATATTTGAAATGACACAAAACGTACCAGGTTTTCGATGTGATAATATTTTTTATTTGCGGTAACATTCGCTCATGTTATAAACTCTTCCTATCAGCTCAGGCGATATCGGTATAACATTAATAACCTGCAGCAACCATATCAAAACTTATTTAAGCAATTCTTTCTGCAGCTTTCAGATATACCTAGACCTACAAGAAATTCTGGATTGTCGTCACTTGATACATTTTGAACGAATTCAATGCGTGGCCTTAATTAGCGACTGCTTTTAGACTTCCTTCCGACTATACGGTTGACGCATTACAAATACTACTCTTCGCAAAAAATACGCTCCGGAAAGGAGTCATCTAATTTGTATGTTTAGAGCTGCTAAATATGATAATGCAATTGTTTGTGACTATTTATAGTCGACTTTTACAGGGCTATAACTTGAGTATTTTTTACAGCTATACACGATGGGAACAGTCAACGTTAAGTATTGGAAGGATTACTGCGAAGAAAATATGACGGTAATTCACTAAAATTTAATAAACAACTTTATACTGCACCTGTAAATAAGCCAAACTTGTGCCACTGTTGACTGAGCATCGCTTTACAACTTGACCGCATTGTCGACATCATGCGCAACAATATAATTTGCTACTTTACGTCTTCGTATCCTAGCACTTTGCGAGGCTTACGAGGATTGCAAATCATTGGAAAAACTCAGTTTCTGTAATAAATTTCGTAAACAAATCCCTCAACCTTTGCCATACACAGTGTAGCTTCCTGTAATCCTCGGAATATCCTCGGTAAATCCCGACGAAAAGCACACTTCAACGACAGTGATGGAAGATTGCTTACGACGTGTCACCTTTGCGTCAGCGACGTATGTCACTTCCACTGTGTTTGTGGAGTGCAGAGAATTTGATGCCATCAAAAACCTTGGCCATTATCTGTTGCACAATGCACATAAAGTGTTAAGAAAAAACGGAGACAGTTCGGTTTTTGATTGTTGTCACAATGTCGGGTTCATCGCATTTTGGTGACAACAATGTCATTCGAACCCTTTTCAAAGGATTCTTGTATCTAACTATGTACAACGTACCAATTGTTCGACTGAGTGGTAAGAATATTGAACTGGAGCCCAATCACAACAGAGCATAAAATATGACAGACTCGGAAGAAAGCCCACACGAAAGAATGCTCTAGCAAAATGCATCTGGAATAAGCAAAAATGAAAAGTCCGAGAATCTTTCATTGGAACCGCGTTCACGCTTCGGTCTACCTACCTACACGGTAACCTATGTCAATATCTATCCCTACCCTATCTGTGAATCTGGTCTTCAATATACAGAAAATGGTATAACGAATATAAATTCTCTTAACATACCCACACTCTGTGGTAATCAATAATCTGCAGTCTGCACCACCAGCTTCGTCGACTTACGTACAAGGCAACTTTCTATGAATTCAAGATCAGTCCTTACCAATTGATGAATAATGATAGATCGGTTTAATGCAAATTTAAATAAAATAGAAAGTTGGAAGCCATGTTTTTACAGTCGGATGCGTACACAATTTCCCAGCCAAACTCTGAGTAACACGCTTCCCTCATGTTACAGTTACAACTGCTTGTTATGGGTGTATCTGATAGTATTAATCCGCACATTCAGGGTTGTATTAAGGGGATCAAGTCTACGTTGACACGGATAATATGCGATAATTGCTGAAATAAAGACCAAAGATTTTCAACATCATCGATTTTTAGCATTCTGAGTCTAGTTTTTCAGAAACTTGATCATACTAAATTGTAATTCAATCAAGCCGACGGCATCATCGTCATTCATTCAGTAGTGTGTGCATGCTAGTGCAGCGTTTCTCAACCTTTGTGACC
>ATSW01005505.1:0-10043 GCA_000444245.1 Botryllus schlosseri
CTCGTGACTTGACTTGACTTGACTCGACTTGACTCGAGTCACCTCCAAAATTCGAGTGACTTGACTTGACTCGAGTCACCTTCGAAAATCGATTGACTTGACTTGACTCGAGTCAAAATGCGCAATGACTCGAAATGACTCGTGACTCGAAGGTGATGACTTGATCCCAACACTGGCCCGTAGACAGTTTCTGACCCGAAAGAAAAATTCCAACCAGAAAGCATGGACAAATTTTATGCGTCACTGAATGAATCCGAATTTGCCAACATGAGAAAGGTGTCATTGAAACTAGTTGTTCTGTTCGGATCTACATACATTCGCAAGCAAATCATTTCGATCATGAACGTTAAGAAGATAAATCTGCTTCCCAGTCTAATTGATGTTTATACGTGCAATCTTTACTACCGGTTTCTACGTCCGACATGGAGTCAGAGTTCAAAGAACTTGTTGACAACCCCAGATGTCTCATTGAGTTCAATAGCTATCGCTACATTACGTTAATAAATTCATTAAAACCTGCTTTGAACTTGAAGTTAACATTAAATACGATTTATTTCTTGTATAGGTGGATAAATACGCGATTAATGTATCGTTTCAGGAATTTGGCCCGCCAACTACTGCATTTCCCCATATCCTCCGGCCCGCCGACCGGAGAAGTTACCCGGCCCTGCCGAAAGACTTCTATCAACTCTTAAAATTCAAGTGCAGCTTAGCGAATTCAACATTTGTGGCAAGTAGTCTCCTAAGCAAGTCATTAGTTATGGCATGATTGTACGTATTCATTTCATTTGCAGCGAAAGCAGGCAGTGTCGAAGTGCAGAACTCTCTCACCTCAGATATCTGTGTAGATACATGATTGGAATATTCAGTGAACCACTTCGTCGCATTTCTCTCATCGTCAAGTAGGTCACAAGAAGCCCGCTAAGAAAGAAGAACGAATCCACCGAGAACGTCCCGTTGACGATCACCATCGCACCGAAATGTGTGATGTAAAAATTCAATACATCCAGTACATTGTCTAGAAAAACAAAGGAATGAGACTGAGAAAGTGTACATGTGGACATCACAGAAAAAAGATGCTCGAATGTTATTCAAAAACATAAGAGCAAATATTCGATACACACCAAGCGTCGCTAGTGCAAAGTAGACCGCATGTCCCAGTATGACCCATGCCATGCTTAAGAATCGTATCCCGTCCAGGACTTCAATAGTGCTTTCCTTTCTGTCAGTGTTGAACAAGGTCTTCGTGTTTTTTATCAACGAGAAGCACAGCAAGAGATATGCTGGTACTGCATTACGACAATACAAAAGATCATAGGAGATTTTTACGACGTTTTAAGTATGTAAAATATTACCACTTCGCTTCCTTTTCTCGTGAGCTGGATTCTCCCCCTCGTAGTACAAGTCCAGGCAGATAAATAATGTCTCACATATTGTTCCCACTAGCACGAAGAATGCAAGTATAGAGAACACGCATCTGCATTGAAATAGTTATATGGTTACATACATTACGGTGCTATATATGTAATATATCTTTTACATATTTATAACAACTGCTGGTAAATTCCCTGCCTATCAGATGTCAGATGCCTATAAGAAAAGTTGGGATGGTATTCCGCTATTTTCGGATTATCTTCCTGACTTTTTGGTACAGATACAGATGCAAGTTACAGATCTGCGTATGCGTATTGCGATATAAAGATTGGGAAATTTCCCGAATCAGAACGGTCGAATTCTTATGACGTCGGACCAACAATCCAAATTTAAAGAAATTACTGGTCTGCGACGCACATCTATCCTCGCAGTCTATTGTCCATGGGAGATATGGAAATGATCGTTAATATCATCGCTGTTCCTACTGTTTCCTTCTTGGGTGAATATCAAATATGATGTGATGTGTGTCATATTGTAAATTTATCAAACCTGTAAATTGGATAACGGAGACGCATTTCAATCGAGTCTGCATAATTGTGATCTCGTAATAATACAGTAGTTTCAACTCCACTTCAATGTCTATTGTCCATAGATTGTCATAACAGATAAAGTAATTTGAGCCATATATCTCAGCAAATGTCAAATATAATGTCATAATCTACTTCCTACATTGCTGCGATATCAGCCTTTGAATATGATGGTTTCTCGCCAGCGCAAAATGGCGTAGCATACGACCCGTCGTTGATAACAAGTTCTAAATATGATGCAACGTCGTTCTCGTCGCAAATTTCCGGAAAGCACGTACCGAGATATAATCCATCAGTCGTATTCTAAAAACATATATTCATTATATTCAATAGACTCTATATCAGAGGTCTCAAACTCAAATGAGCTCGCGGGCCAATTTCCTACTTTTTGATGGCGCCGCGGGCGTGGACGTATTTCCAAGAAGGCCTTATTTGACGGGACCTTACAGACTGACATTGCAAATGCATCGTAAAATGTGATTTACTACTGTGAATTCACGCCTGACACGAAAAAATGACATTTTTAGATATTTCGATAAAATTGATGCTGTACTTGGCAAATATAGTTTGTCAAAATAATTAGTTGTAGACACCATGCGAGAGTACAAATGCATCAGGACATCGTAAAAGCTGTCGCGTTATAATTTTGCAGCTAGTGGATATTTAATTGACGTGCAGCAATTATAGGTAGAATTTTAGAATTTTACAAAGCTTGATCTGATATCAGAGCATTGGAGCAGTACAGCCTAATCCCAGTCTCGGGTATACTCCTGATAACTAGGCTATTGATCATGTCATTACCAAAGTCAAATTTAATCAGCGTTAGTTTCACTTTCGAATATTTAAAGAGATCAATAACAACTTGAATATAATGATTACTGTGCCATGGCAGCAATAGAAATGTCCAATCGCCGAAGAATCCATTTGTGTTACAGCTGTGAAGCGTAGGTTACCACTACGTTGTACTCGCCACATTTAATTGGTAATAATAACATGGATAAAGATACCCAAGATGACACAGGATGTAACCAACCATATACATCAAGATAGCAACATAATGCCAATGGTTGTCATATCAACCTGCTTAGGTGTCTAAATAAGCTACGAAACGCAACCTACGACCTTTTTATATTTTACTATTTTCCATACCAGTTTGATTGTTAGTTGCGTCGGTGGTTGTACCAAGTCACGGCGTTCCGCGTCCAAAAGTCCTTCTCTGATTATATATTTGACGCGACTCAAATCGAGTCATTCTTATTTTATCACCCATTAAGTCCTAGTTCGAGTAATTCTACGAAAGGTCGCACCCAAGTCCAAATCACAATTTTCAGTACGAATCTTCATCTTTAAACATCATAAACAAGTAATGTCACGTAATATCTTCCACTGCGTCGTAACTTTTGAAAGTGATGTAATAGTGAAGTTTTAAGAGTAGTTTCTGGCTTCTGGAGTAGTTTTAGACCGAATTGTAAGTTCTCAAATTAAAAAAAATGGTGGTGAAATATTGTCGAATACTTCGAAATCCAAAATGCCATCGCGTGCCACACAAAATGGTCCCGCGACCCGCAGGCCGCGTGTTTGAGACCTCTGCTATATATAATAGAAGCTGACACAAATGCATCAACTCCCTCATAAACAATCGGTATAGTGCGAGCCCATGAAAGGTTCGAGCTGTTCATTGTATCGCATTTTTGTGGTGTATTGAATTGATAAAATTGCTAATAAACCAATGATGATGATATGAACTCGATGGGTAGGATTTTCTGAAACAGGGTTGGATCCAGATTCACATTTTTTGGATCCGGATCAGAACAGGATTTTAAATCTCCAGTTAATGAATGTGACTTCCTGTTTTTTACTTCAATGTTTTGAGTGTACTTGGACTCGGCTAGTTTTTGGATTGCGCCACAATTTCGAAGAATCCGTGATAGCAAATTCCAATGCATTGCTAGGGTATAATTTGGAAAATAACGGCTGGGCATTGGATGCGCTCAACTTTGAGCCGTGTTTTCTGTATTGGATCAGGATTCCATTTTCTCGTACAGGATTGGATCGGGATCCCGACAAACCATGATACGCATGCACATCTCATCTTCAATATGTTAGGGTTACCATATTTTGGAAACCTGAAAGGAGGACACTTTTTCAAAATCCTCAAAGTTCGTTTACCGAAATTGAGAACAGATGATTTTTAAAAAAGCCATCACTATGATTCGACTCCCGAATCACCCGCTTGAATGTCCACATTTCGCGTCATTTAGGCCGCTTATGGTAACCCTAAAATAGGTATACATTTTTACACACAGACGTTTCGTTGTGAACACGACCATCCAGATATGAAGTCAATTGATAACGCATGTAATGTACTTGTACTATGCAGAGTCACACCATTGAACTCGATACAGCTTAGTGGACCAGGTTAGACGCATAACGTTGCCATGGCCTATTCACGAACGCTAACTTATATAACTATACATAGAAGACATAGGCTAGCAATGTCACTAAAAACCCACCCTCGTCTCTCCGAGTACTGCAAGACACATTCTTGTCACTATGTTTCCCGTCGTGTCGGTTTGTCCTTTACATTCATAGTATTTTCCCAGCCACAAGTAATCGCCCCTCAACAGCCCACTTCCTTGGCGGCCAGTTGAATCCTCGACTGTGAAGTAATACATTATTACGTGTATTGTTGTATAATGCATTGACAATTTGAGCAATCGAGGATAAGGATGCGGCAATCGAATTAGTATAGGGTGCGGCGTTTCGTAAGGTGGAATGACTCTTCGCCAAGAGATTGTGAAGATTCAAGCAATCAAACGCCATTTTAGTGTTTCTATAGCTTTGACGCATTACGAAAAGAGGCGAAATCGGAGCAATTCATAGTCAGTCGATTCAATATGATGTAGGTAAGACGTGGGTAGCGACGATAGGGTAGCTAGCACAACATTCCCAAGTGATGTTCGTTAGTTGTAAATACAGTCCATCGTAAATAGCCTGCAGTCCATTTAAAAGTTTCATTTAATAGCCTCAAAGTGATAGATTACCATACTCCAGGGACAGGACATTCAATTTCTCCAGCCAACGGGCCGGATAAGGATAAACGAAGGAGGCTCTTTGGCGGGTCGGATCACTGCCGGGACAATTTATTTCATTATGGCGTCACGCTACAGCAGAATTGGGAAGTAGTGAACAAGAATAACGTCACAATGCTCTGACCACGAAACGAAACTGGCCATTGGCATGTTGTCCGAGCCATGCCTCGCGCGTAGACCAGCACTGCATTGATCGGACATAACTATATCAAGGTAAGCGCCTATTTGGTCAGTAATCAAGGAAGTCAGCCCTGTTATTTGCTTATACTCAAGTGGGTCTTATATAATAAGATTTTTTTCGCAGTGGAGTAGGCCTACATTCACTCCTTTTCGGTTAAAGACTCGGCGTCCTTCGTGATCATATTCTGAGCCATCTTTAGTAAAAGTCGGCTGCCCAAGCTACTTGTCAAATGTCAAATGGGTTGACTACTTCAGCCGTTCCATGGCACTTAACTCGTGTTCGAGAACAAACAAACATGTTTTTGCGAAGCATGCGCGTGACTGCATGGGTCGCCGACATTCCACGCGTCGCGCACTCAATATCGACTTGTGGCGATAATCTGCAATTAGGAGTGGGCTAAATACCGAATCTCGCGTAAGCTTCATTGGCAGCTGCATCGATCGTTATCTTCGAAATTTGCGACAGACATTGTCTTGATACGGCGTAGTTGCTGCTTTCTTCTAATTTCATTGCTATTTGCGGATCTCGATATATTTCTGAAGACTTCTTGGCCAAATGGTCTCGTTTCTTGTTATGATGCCAACGAATCATTCGTAGCATGTGTTCTTTAACTTCTGGATGAGTGAAGTCTGGGATGTGCTTCTTTAAAAATCGTTCCTGCGACTTCAGATCATTAAGGAATTTCAATTCCTCTACTCCATGCGCACACGATGTACATAATACGAACAGCGGGATGTATAACAGTGAAAAAATTTGAATTCGCATATTTTATTAGAGGTAGGCCTATGGCGCGCTTATCATTCTAGCAATCAGAGAAAGAAAATTGCGTCACGTATTGTAATCACAGCGGCTACAAAATATGTATTCGCATTCCCAAAATAGCTATCCTGTTTCGGTAGTACAGACGTATTTATGGAAAGCTATTTCTGTTCTAAAGCAGTACTTCCCATTGTCGCTCACTCCTGTGAAGGCTGTCATATTTTTTTCCAATTTTAAGCCCTAGCTTTCGCTGCTCAGTCGACGCCCTTATAAATTTATTATCGTTGAAAATGTAAGCTCAAAAATCACGCCATATATCCATGAGTATAGGCCTATGCATGATAATAATCTTCGAGAGGTAAACATTTGACTAACTCTGTAACCTTTGTTTTATTGGGGTTTAATGAGTTATATTGTCGATACAAAGCTTGATTACACAATATGGTGCGACGAGTCATACGTGCTTGCCATTCCAACTTATTTCACGTGAGTTTGGGTGTGAAGTTAATGCATGCGGACGAGCAAGTTTGCGATGCTGAAAATGTGCTGGATCAATAACTAAGTCCGAATGGGCCGACATTATATATTTCATCGGAATATTCAGGGACATATATGCTGCATCCATGCACTACCATTGAAAAGTGCGCTGTCATTGTCATTAATACCACATCCAGCTGTGTGAGGTGTTCCAATTGGTCAATATAACTATGCAAAAGGTGACAGGCATACAGCATGGATGCCACACTCCCGAGACTCGGGTATAAGAACAGTGGTTCTTTCCCAGCATGGCTAACCCTTACGCTTATCTACATTATACAAGCCTTTTGCGAACCCCAAATTTGCGCCAGATCACAAAAACTAGAATTTACCATAATATTACTCATCTAATACATTACTGTAGGTCAGTGGTTCTTAACCTTGCCACCAGCGCCCCCGAAGGGGCGCTGGCGATTTCGAAGGGGGCGGAAACGCTCAGGGGGCGATATGAGGGGGCGCTGGAGAAAAATGGCTTCGCAGTAGATGATGTGGTAGTAGGACATATCCTTAATGAGTCCTCAGAGCGAATTAACACAGAAAACTGCGTTACATATAGCCCACAAAAGACATATAGGTTTAGTTGTCCATAGGCGCCTAAATGACTGGCACCGAATGTTCCTGTCTTGGCAATCTGAACCCCAGAAGACGAATTCCATATGGCGGGGAAAAATTATATGCCACTGAAGAAATACCAATTTGAAATCGTGTGCGTCTTTCAGTTTAGTACGATTGGGCGACTTGGGCGATTCTATATTTTTTGATATAGCAGACAAGAGGTCACGAAATAACATCATGCAACGAAGTCATACCAACGGGTCCGCCAGCCCGAATATGTTTAACGGGCCCTACAGTTTCCAAGACACCTCACAATGTTCCCTCTACGTTTTGACAAGTCTGCGCACACTCACCAACTCACTGCGCAGACCCTTGGACAACAGTGCGTAACGACTAGAAAAAGTCAAAACTTCGGATTTGTTGTGCGCAACGTAGATTTTCTGTGCGCAGAGACCGTCTGACGGAACGTTGCACCTCACTCAGCTCTACAGGTAAATCTTGTAACGTGGGCAGAGAGGAAAAAATTGATAGCAATATATATGCAATTCCCGATCTTATTGGCCGATATTTATCATGAATTATCGAAAATTTTCGCGCTTCGCACTGGCTCGCTAAACAGTACAGCTGATTTCGTGGCAAAAGCGAACAACGTGATGAGGGGGCGGTCGGTTTCGTTCCTGCCAATAGGTATACTCCCGAAGATGTATAATTATTATTGAGGGGTCCTACCTTTTCAAACACACATCACTCAGCCCTACCGGTAAATCTGTTTGCGTGAGCAGAGAGAGGATAAAAATTGATATCAATATATATGCAATTCCAGATCATATTAACCAATTCAATCATTGATAATTGGAATTTTTCGCGCTTCGCGCGTCTAGGCGAGAACAGCTGGCTCAGTAAATGGACACCCAATGTAGATGACCAGTATCAGCACACAGTGGATAGCCGAAGGAGTGTCTGAGGCTAAGCCCCCCGGAAGGTCGGTTTATCACCCTATGGGAGCCCAAGACCAACGTTATGGGAGGGGAGACGAAGTGCTGTTACGGTCCTGGTAACGAAATAATTGTACCTATGGGCACGCCCGAATATTTTTAATTATTAATTACGTGCTCTTTATTTTCCAATACAGCAGCTCGCTCAGCGCTACTGGTAAATCTGATTACGTGGGCTGGGGGGATAAAAAGTTTATAGCGACATATATATGTATTTATCACCTATTCATTCATGCATTATAGAAAATTTTGGCCCCTACGGCAACCATAGGCCACACAAACTTTGCTGACCATCGAAATCACGCTACGGGGTTCTTGGGGGCGAAGCCTTCAGAAGTTTGGTTTATCACGCTATGGGTGCGCAAGGCAATCGTTTTTAGGGGGGTTGACAAAGTGCTGTTACGGCCATTCCTGTTACTCATTGTCTTTATAACATTCCTTACAATATGAGGTAGGGGGGGGGCGGGGCGCGATAAATTTTGAAAGGGGGCGCTGGAGGAAAAAAGGTTAAGAACCACTGCTGTAGGTGCATAAAATGAACTGTGCATCAACAACAGTGTTAAAAGAACGAAACCATTAAACATGATTCTCACAAAAGACAAAAAGGTTATAATAGATATTTACTGAAAATTAGTTTGACTTCCGTTGTATGAGTCCTAATTGTGTGTCTTGACCTCTGTTTGACCCCTGAGATTGGCTCAGCGTGCCCCTGGAGTTCGTTTGTACCACCGTTAAGACCCACGGTCTTAGAATAAAACACAAGTCCGACATGAACTATAGCATGCCGAACGTGACCCGCACCCGATTACATCCTGATGTGCAAGGTTGCATTAAGAACAAAAATCACGTTTTAACAAACTTGTTTAAAACATGTCTTTTATTCTCCTTGTTTGTTTTCTAACCATAACGTCACGAATTTTTCATTGTGTCGTCACATTGGATTTTCATTGACAATTGAAAATATATGGTTTCCGCCCCCTGTCTTAAACGGACCAACAAATATTTTTAACCAAGACTACCGTTATGCAGCATTTTTACGGTCGGCGGTCATCATCATCAGAGTCCATTCCGGTCATTATCTATACGCACTATAGCTGTTAAATAGACGACGATCGGGTGCAACTCGTCCGCATACTACATGATTTTCGACTGTAGTTATACATTTATGGAATAAGTATACAACTTTTGATTAACAACACAATTTTTTTAAATGGCATATTAAAAAAAACTGTTTAAAGCATGTTTTAAAGAAAGTGTTTTGAAACACCATTTGTTTTAAATTCAATCCTACTGCTATGTGCCCGACAAGGAATTCAATTTTGACATCATTGATGTATCGGGGTCTGCCCAAGCTCGGAGTATTTTTCCGAAGTCGAGCCCGAACTCGATCCGACTTTCACCTATATCGATTATGGGTTCTACTAAAAGACCAAGCAAAATGAAATAACGGTCATATACAAATTTCAAAAGTCTGGCAACCTGTATGGACATCACCCTGCGATAATGACTTGCCTGTAACACGGTCTAGGGTCGGCAGCCTTTGGCAATATCGTGCCAATTTTGGTAAGCTAAATGATGCTACAGTTACACCCATGTTGCATAATATATATCCCTTTCAAAGGGGGAATATTTTTTCAACTGAAACATAAACCGGTTCGAGACTCGGCCCCATCACCTCTGATAGTCCTACTATAGTGTCCTATATGGTGTGGACACAAGCAAATCTCACGGCTCAGTGAAATTGGTCTACGACACACTTTCCATTTGGACAACAACAATTCTGTCTGGCAGAGAGTGAAGCTAAGAAGAAAGAGTCAGACAGCATTGTTGCGTCACAATTCAAAACTAGATCACAATGCAAAATTCGAGGCTGGTTTTGGGGGTTCCAGGACACTGAGCAGAATAAAATTTATATTTTCGTAATCAGTACAACAGCAGCTTTCCATTGATATCCGTTTCATCG
>KE605453.1:430-11337 GCA_000444245.1 Botryllus schlosseri
TTCAAAACTCGCTCTCCGTGATCAACGCCTATGCTCAAAGCGACAAGGGAATGCAGGTAGGACTTCCTTTTAAACTTGAGCGTACAAAATATGCTTTTTCGATACCATAGCAGCTTCTAAATTAAGACAAGGTCGTTGGAAGTACATCAATTGGTCATATTTAGGATCATTAGTTTCGAACGCTAGTCAAGTCATTAGCGGAAAGCCATGTTATATTATTTTCTTCCTGCTTACAATGTAGTAGTTGAACTTGGTTTAAACTTTAACCTATCCTAACTTTGCTCGTTGTAGACTCTTTCTGATAACGGACACTCGTGCCTGCGATATGTTGTTTCGGCTTCTTGATAGCCAATAAACTATATCGATATTGACATTGCTTTGAGCTAGTTTTTGGTAACAATGTGAATTCTTGGTATATACTGCTGAAGATATTTAAGCTCGGCTAGGTGAACATTTGTCGCAAAGCTTGTAAATCGTCATTCTGTTTGTTTGCTAATTAGTAATGCCTGTAGCGAAGATTAGATGTCAGCAAATAGCTGCCCGATACTCTTTCAGTGGTAAACGGGAGGGGTTTGAATTCCTTTCCAGAGTTGCCAAGGTAGCACTCGTTTATCGAGGTTGTGAACATGCGTAAATGTCGACAATTATGTATTATAATGCAAGGATCAGATAAATTTGTCTGTGTCGATACTTATAGGCTCCACTGCTCCACTTTCAAACTGTAATCCCATGGTGATTTCTCACCAGTATGCGTGCCCCAGCATCATATCACAACGATTCAGGATATTCCAATCACTCCATGTCACATCCTCAGCGGGACAACGCGTGCCGCTCTGCGCAGTCGATTCTCCCTAGCTGATAATACGAATTTATTCAGCATTTCCAACGAACTGGCCTTCGAACGCCAATGCATCGAGTTGTACAATGGCAGATGATTTTTTTGTGTACTGAAATTATACGATCCCTACCAGTGATAGTGAATTTATCAACGAGATTATAGTTTTCACTTATAGTTTCCACTGCCGACTGTAAAGCTCAATTAGTTGTATCGCAGCATACGAAACATGTAGTGAACCATCCGTTTTGCCCAACTGCGACCGAAAATTGTAATTTGAATTCCCTATCTTTCCTGTTGAATAGACTATATCCGCCTATTATTAGCGAGGCCGCTTTTCAATACTATATATTTTGACGCCTATACCTCTCTCTGTCTTGCTGATTCGTGATTGCCGTCCTGCAGCATAGATGTTGTTTGTGAACGTGCCGGACTGCCGGCACTGGTACATTTTTGCTGCGCTAGTGTTGCTAATGTGCGATTTCCTTGTTGAGCTGCATGTCGGTTCACTGTTGGTGAGACGGTTGGAAAGAGACAGAATTCATTCTTTGAGATTTTATTGTAAAAAAGAGAAAAGAGAGCGGTTTTACTGTTTGCAATAAATTACAGAAGATTTTCACCTCCGTCGATATGAATAGTAGTGTAAATTAGACGTTGTTCATAACCGACAGCATTTTACGCGATGCAATAGCCAGCATACCCTGTCCCATAAACAATGTAAGGGTAATTAAAACTGTAACTAGTGGCTAGCTTTAAAATTGCGAACGCAAAACGACCAGTCACACTAAAATTGGTTGTAATATTCTTCAAAGATAGACACTGTTACTGCTATCTCCTCTGAAAATTCCGTTACTGATAACCTCTGGGCAGAGTGATGCTGTAAATTCATCAAAAGCCAATTGAACACACTTTCAAAAGTATCAGTGGCGTAAAATTACTTATGCTTTTCAAAATCGCAAAAAAAGTAGTTTCGCCTGAAAAACTACTTGGCGTAACCTACTAGGGTTGCCTTGTAACTGACAACCTCCGGGCGTAATCAACAACAGTTTCTTGTAAAAGCCAAAGAAACAGTCTTTCAAAAGTATCAGTGTTTTTGTAATGTGAGAGAATTACACCTCGTAAACCAAGTCCCATTTTCGGAGTCATTCATTTCTTCGCTCGAAGCAGAGCCTGAACACGGGACACATCGTTTAAACCGCGGTTCGAGTTCAGTTTGCAGTTCACAAGTTTACGTTGACGCCAGATGCTTGCGCGGCATTGTATTCGCAGTAGCATCGCCTACGATTACGTTATGTCCGTTTTCTTGCACTCTATGCAATTCATTGTTGCTGGCGGTCATGACGGTCTTCTCGTACAAATGTTTGATGGGGGTGGTGTCCTTTTTGGGCGATTTTTTCGGGCTCTTTCTGATTCGGAACAGGCGAGACAGGGAATTTCTCCTGGCGAACTTGTTGGCTTCCGCTTTTTTCGGGGATAATTCCGGGGTGGCGTACTGGTAATCGTGCACTACTTTACCATCCATGATAACTGGGGGTACGAAGACATTCCCGGATTCGGTTCTTTGGAGCTGTTCCGGAATTTCTCCGTCACTACCCAAGCGTGTGCGCGTGGGTGACATGGTGTGGCTGCGGGATGCGTTTTTAGGTTTTCGCGGGACCTGAAAATCAAAGATTTTGTTTTTGGATGCTCTTTTTTCCGGATACAATATGTAGACATGACCATTAGGGCTGTTCAAAAATTCTGCTTTCTTCACATTTTCGCGGATATTAGCTAAAATTTCCAGGCTGCGCTCCAAATTTAACCGAATTCCGACTAATAAAAGTGAAGCTATCATAGTTTGAAAATTTCGTAATTACTATCAAAAATATTTCAAATTTTACTTTCTACCCATGTAGTTGACAAGTAGTCTAATAAAACGATGCTCGCTTCTACGAGCTTTAATTGAGTTAAAATTGGAGTATTTGGTTGTATTAAGTTCGAAGTAGTTTTTTGCTGAATTCGTATCTTACCGTTGAATAAATAGTCGACCTCCCTTCGCTGTCTCCCGAGATTGTGATCTTGGGCAGGCCTTGAGTGTTGTTGTTCTCGGGCGTCGACGACGTGGAACCTCGCCTGGTATCGTCCGACCCTGTGCTTTTTTTCGACCCACGTTTTTTCCGCCAGAATCCGCTCTGGAATTGGATGAGAATTAGAATGATACCTTCACTGTCTGTTTCCGAATTAAAATTTGCATTACAGAACTCGCAAGACTTTGAGATATTTGATGAGATTAGATTACCAGGATGTATCTTTAATTAATCTGATTAGACAACTAGAAAGATATAGTCTGCCTACCTTGAAATTTGCCATGAGGCTGACTGTGGAAATGGCGCGTATCATCGTGTACGTCCGAGATCTGTGTTCTTTGTCTTTTTCCTTGTCGGAATCGCTGTCTGAAGCAAGTATGAAGGATATTTTAATTGTGTTGTTTGTCTGGACATTGTCTGTCGAATAGGCGGCATGTACCGAACAGACTTGTACGGACTGTTATATTTTTTAAATGACCAACTCTAGAACTAGAACTATCCATTCGTCGACTAACTATATTCGTAGTTTGTAAAAGTAATATAACGAGTCAACAGGTTAAATATCTCACCATCGTTGATTTTCTTTTCGACTTCGTTTTGAACTAAACTTTCGAGGCCGTTCGAATCTGGCGCGTCCTCAGATTTAACTGGCTGTTTTATTTTCTGTAAAAAAAACGCGGTATTGTTATGATATGCTGAAAAACCGGGGTAGATTTTATTCCATGGGAATGCTTTTTGGAAACGGTCGACGAAAACGCGACTCGTTTGAATATTATCCCGCTAACGTCTTCAAGTGCAAGTTAAATTCATGATGGTACAATTGATTAGTATATTCATGATGAAATATACCCGAATATACTATTGATCCATGCATGCATTAGTGAAATAATGAGAAATTCCGGCAAGAGAGCATATCACCATCGCAAATTCGGATTTAAATTCCAATAAACTCTCAATTCCTGACATACCTAACCGTATTTGGCTTGCAAACTCATTTTGTAAGGTGCTGCGTACCGTAGTATCGATTGATATCGCTAATTAGTACTTCCTGGAAAGTTTTTCTATAAATGGGAAGACAGGTTATTCTCGTGATTGTCTTCGTATTGTGACGTCGTACGGTTTCGTCTTGCAACTGTAACGCGCGCGCGTGTATTCAGATATTTGGTTCGTGATTTAGATGGAAACCGCATAGTATATACTACAAGGTATACTGTAGTGGTTTCTGTAATAATATTACTATATGCGCGAAATGATCCGAAGTTTTCGGATAAATCCGCTATGATCAATTACTTTCGGTCGCGTTTTGATTATGGCGTCATTTATAAATAAGCTGGTCTTTGAAAATTGTGATCGCGATTCAAGCTAAGACTGTGGCGGCTAAATTTGGTATTTTGAAGGCGGACTTGCTCGGTCTTATGATGTATTGGAAAGGTGACGGCAATGAATAATGCATCTATTTTTGGAAATGCAATAATATTCTCAAAGTCCAGACGCAATTAGCGCATAGCACAAATTAGATAAGAATAAGTTACCGGCATTTCGGTATAATTAGACAACTACAATTGTATTTAATTCAACTATTCCCAAACGGAATACAGTTTAAATCTGCGCAGGTTTTTGTGGGCAATTATTTTTAAAACGCTGCCACCCAAGCATGTCGAAGAATAACATTTGAAAAAAAGCGGTGTGTTTACGGAATATTTCTCCTTCGGCGTGCCGCAAATTTACATTTTTCGGGCCGGACCGTACCAAAACACGAGCCTCAAATAAGTTTTATATCGATATTATGACATAGGGTTATAAATTTCACGCGCCACAGCAAACGACTGAATACCAGTTGAACTTGACGGAATGTTAACATTCAACTGCGGGAGTATATAGTCTGATGGTATTTGATGATTTGGCGATTTTATTCAATACTCCCTAACAGCTACGTGAGCATGGAGCAAGCACTCACCCCGCTTTCAATCTCCTCGAATTCGAACTTGAGTTGGTCCAGCCGCGACCCGATGTCGGTCCCGAACGAGCTGAAAAACAGGTCGCGGTCCGCCTTTTCGTGAAATAGATCCCCCATGATATCTGGAATATGTAAAAATATTATCTCAATCAGACTAAATAGCTCTAATTATAATATAATTTGGAAAACTGTGTAGCTATAATTCTAATTTTGATCTGATTTGGAAATAGCTGTGTAGGTATAATTCTATGTCGACTATAATTTGGGAAAAAAACCTTCGTAGCTGTAATTCTAATTCTAATCTAATTTGTAACAGCTGAAAAATGCCAAAATCTGCTCCTTATAGACTGCGCTTATAAAACTCAAATTTTACTTACCGAAAGTCTATAGGTGCGTTATTACGTTATCCTTGATGGTTGCTATCCGAAGACGTACTGCAATACAGCGTTCTGACGAATTACTAATACTCTATATGCGGTCTTATGCACCAAGCTGAAAACCAAAATATTCAATTGATATACTCCAGTGTTTGAAAATATTGTAGGTTACAAGAGTAGTATCCAGACATTATAATCTAATTCCATCTCAATGTAAGTTGCATATTGTGGCCTATTCCTGGAAACATATTACAACTTGATGATGTGCTGCTGATAACAAACGAATCTAACCTATGATTGCAAGGCGTCTAATGTAGATTCAACTCCTCAATGGCGCAGCAGGCCTACTGTTGTCATGCAGTTTCTATTTGGTATGGTTTATTTCCTTGTCAATGCGCGCTATTTAGTAATATTGTTACCGCGTCTTGCAAGAACGCATTGTTCCTTCCGTTGTGTTTTACCGCGACTTGCTTTATTTACAGTTAACTCCCAGGCTCATCCAACATTCAATATGGTCTCATTCAAATACAGGCTAATCGCGCTAGCTAGCAATTTATTTATTCAATTGTATATTGAAGTTCTGTACCTCCTAGAAGCTCTTCAATGAGTTATTTCTATGTCATATTAGGTATCGCGTAAGCTTGCCACATCACATTATATCGCTTTCTCGTGATTTGAATTCGGTCACGCGCGTATCCCAGAAATGTCTGGTTAATATCTCGATTAGTGAATATCTGACTCCTGTGTAGACTGCTTAGCGCGTGATATACGTCATTGTTACAAATAAGGCTTCGTACGGTATCTTATCAGAATGTATTGCAGTTTATTTCAATATCAATATATTATTCAATTGTATATTAAAGAAGCGCACCAGTGAAACGAAATTTCTTCAGAGCTACTGGTTTCCTAGTGATAATAAATCCTACCTCGACTGCTTCATGGCATGGCTACGTCGTTGTGCTGAAAGCTAGGCCTAAATATCTTGGCTAGCGTTCTATAGCCAATATCAGTACACTGCTTTCTGATACAGTTAAGTTAATAATAATAGCTTCTCTCGACCAGACGCGCTTATCAAGGAACAAATCTACAGTTTGTTTAAACAACGCTACTATGACATCATAAATAATAAACGAAAGGGCCGTCGCTTGGTCTTTCGCTTTGTACGTGCGATTTGTCACCTGAGTTACAATGAAGTCTGATATCAAGCTGTGGTCTGTCTGGAAAGGTGTCACTACACTTCACTTGCATTAGTAGATAATTCTAGTTGTATAATAAGTAGACTAATTGGGGCGAAATGCTGGCGATCTAATTTGTGAAATGTTTACGAATTCAGTAATTCTGATTATAATCTAATTTGGCAAATATGACAATTTTCTAGTTTTTCAGCCATGTGTGTACTGTGGTCACTGTGCGGTTAAACTCTTCAGAAGGTTATTATTCCAAGTCACGATTGTGATGGCTGCATCTTCGCTTACAGAGTAGGTAGGCAGGACAGTCACGTTTACCGTATTATCTGACGAAATGTCTGCCGCGGCAGAACGGCTATCACCGTAAACTGCAGCCAATTTGGATTCCAAAATTCCCACTTTATGGAATATTATGTGGATCGGTATTTTCTGACAGGACGTGACGCGCGAGATATTTCATTCATAGTTTCTGTCTAACGGTTAAAACTGTAACATCGAATATCTTGAGACTTTTACGCCGGGGGCACGCTGTACTATCTTTCCGATTCAAAAATATTCGTTTCATAATTAAATATCTCATAATATCGGATATCTTTATGATGGCAGAAAGTATGATTCAAAAAATATCCGTTACATAACTAGATAGATCTCATTAGACCGGCTATCTTTGCGGTTCAAAAATTTTCGTTTCATATCTAAATATACCTCGTAACGGCGGCTATCTTTATCGTGCAGTAAGTCTGGCGTTTCAAAAATATTAGTTTCACAGCTAAACATATCTTATAAGCTCAGGCGTATGTTCCTTAATCCGAAGTAAATTACATGGGCTAACCCTTTTTATGTTCCGTGGAATTGCACATTACGCATGGCAGATGTTTAATGCCTTGGGGATCATCTGCTTCGCCATGCAATTAGAGTGAAAGTTTTCGATTTCTCGAACGACTTCGTATGCAACTGAATAATATGCTCATATTGAAGAAAATATTTCCGAAAATAACAATTATACATCTCCAAGAACCTCCTACAAACGAATTGCGCTGTTATGTCAATTTTGAGTCTTAAGACGCAATTTATCAAGGCAATTTACTATCATATTTAAACATGTTACCGCACAATGCTCTACGGAGAGTTTCAGATTACACACTAAAATCACCTGGCGTTGAGCTAGCCTCAGTATTAATATTTTCATTAGTTCTAAACACCACAAAATTTAGCGAAGCGAAATATAGGAAGGGTTCAAAACGAGTTATACTCGTCTTTCAATCACATGCTTTATTACTTTATACCAAGACCTCGGATATGTATAATATACTTCTGTACACAGTGAGAGAAAAATAATGTAAAGTAATGCCGTTTGGAAGGGCTTTTTGAGGTACAGAACTTCAATATACAACTGAATAATGTATTCATATTGAAATAAACCCGAACATATTCGTCAGTGACTAGAAAATGTTATGGATTATTTCAATATGATTATATTATTCTATGTATAATTGTACTCTATTTTTTTTTTATCAATTTACGCTATAAATCTTCTGATAAGGCACCTCGTACTGAAAGTTGTAGCTAACCTGTTCCAGTTACGTCGCCAACGACCAAAAAGGCTACAAAACTAGGCCAATTCGCGGCGTGATATGTTGCTACCACGGGTACCACCCTTATACAAAGGCTAGCATCTCTGTCTGATCGGAGATATCGATTCGCGATCTGCTTTGAATGAAGCGATATTTTGATGCGCATTTTTTCCATCCGTTCTCTCGTTTTGAAGACTTCTCTCGCGTTTTGTTATTGAGTCTGTAAGTAGAGGTCGCATGATCTGCATTACGGTTCAAATGCTCGGCGAAAACTAATTTCTCAGAGTTTACCTACGTAATGATTGAGTGAATTCGTTAACGATTGTTTGATATATGGCTGACGGATTGGTTTGAAAGGTACACGGGCGACGAAAAAACGGAATTAAATGCCGTAAAGTGCGGTTTCCTGGCGTGTGCGACTCGTGGCATAAATTTTCAGAGTCTAAAAACCATTTTAACCGCAAAATTTAAACTGCTTGTTGCACAACCAATCCAACGCACGCTTTTTGTGCAACTTAGGGAGTTGTATAACGTGGTGTAATATTTTTCATCTACAATATCCGGAACATGGTAAAAAAGTAAGGACTTATTCATAGTTGAAGATACTCTTACAGGTACAGAACTTCAATATACAATGGCATAGTATATTCGTATTGAAATATAAAATATTCGGGTTTATGAATATACCAATCAATTGTAGGCCTATATTGCCAGAGCAGTGTTGGGACAAAGATGACTTGTCCTGGTCACAATGGGTTGGGTTTCTTTACCTTATATGCGCCCAAAAATAAATAATGCCAGTTTTACATCACATTAAAGATGATTTGGTATTTTTTTTCGACCATGCCTATTTCATTGCACTTTCTGACAATGCTGTTGGTTGACCACGACTTCTCAGATATTTCATATTTCGTAACCCATAAAACCTACAACAGGTCATCTCGATTATCTCTGAACTGAGTATGCGTCGCGCTTACAATGCTTGGTGTGTCTTAATACATCCGGATTTGTAGATTAGGGCGGACCCCTGTGACGACAACACGCGCTTGCGTCCGGTTAATGTAGTTCTAATCAGTCTGCCATTTGTTCTAATCCTTAGCACGACACTCTCCGCGCGTAACTGGCAATCATTTCGTTGGCGCCGACGCGACCAACCTTGCAATTTATAATAAGCACGCAGCTAACACATTGAACAACATTAATAGATTGGTTGTTGCACGGCGGCCAATTAAAGTTCGATGTTTTTTAAAGGGAAATCGCATTGCAGGCGGACTTTATTTCGGGATTTTGCTGTGCCGGCAATAAAATCTTTACATTTTGAATTGATTGGCCGTTTTTATTTGATAAATTGCCTTTCTTGATACTAGACCGCAACAAAATTTTCAGCTTTTCCAAATTAGATTGAAGTGAGAATCATAGCTACTCAGTTTTGTTCCAAATTAAATAAGAACTAGCATTATAGCTACACGATTTCTTCCAAATTAAATTACATTACATTCAGAATCACTGAATTCGCAAAAAAAATCAAGTTAACTCATATTAAACCAGAGTTGATTCTGATAAGCACGAGAATGGCAAATTTCTGTACAGCAAGCTTTGCTTGTTTCACACTATATTACAGCTCTCCCGTAGCATTGTCGGGAAAACCAGAAATTAGAAGTGCTTTATGACGAAACACTTTGATCGCACACAGTGGGCTAAGATCTTTCACATATTTTGCATTTGAAGATTTTTTTCCCTGGACTAAATGCACTTATGATCATTTTGATCATGCGTTTTCCTTGTATAGTAGAAGCTACGAATTTTTGCTGTCTTATTATTTCCAGACTCATCATCAACTATTCATGGGATAACGTGCTATCCACTCGCGGATCGATACGGCCACGCATTTTTATATCCGCAATATAACTTAAACCTGCCAATCGCGTGTTTAATTACTACGACTTGATCGATGGCCTTACAACCCGCGATTTCAGTTCTGCCCGATCAGATATGCGTGTTGAGCCATTGATTTTTGCTCGTATGGTATAAATTTCGGAAATCGCGGTGTTTTTGTCACATACTTTCCCGATCTGACCTTAATATGGACTGCGGCACGATCCAAATCGGTAGCTTTTTTGGTAGTAATTACACTGTATCACAATATCCACAATATGGAAACAGATTAAAAATTCGCACGCTATGCAGTAATCTTAGTGTTGCTTCTATTGACCGCGTAATGAAACTTGAACAGCCGACTTATTTCGAGAAAGTCGGATAAATAAGGGTGTCGACTGTTTAACCAAATCTCTTGAGATATTCTAAGCCTGCCGCTATGCGCTCGCTCTTGATAATGTGACCTCCCTTTAATACCCTTGGCTTAGCTCTGCAGGGTGACTTTGAAGTAGACATAATCGCAGAAAAATTAGGCGGAGTAAACATAGCCTTCTTGCAGGAATGATTGCTGTGTTCGACATTGTAATAGTGGTGTGAAAAAGCAATACAATGGCTTCATGGTTAATTACGATCCTGAAATAGAATTTGTCTCGGGTTTATGTGTCCGATTTGTATAGCGATGCTAGCCGCTAATGATCTGTTGGTATGTAATCGCGTAGCCATCATACTGATTGTATGTTAGGTTTGTTTGTTGCAGACATGCGAGGTAATCGTTTGTGGATGGTGTCCATTTGTGTGATGAAGATATTGAATACCATAAGCCTAGGGCAGTGGTTCTTAACCTTTTTTCCTCCAGCGCCCCCTTTCAAAGATTATCGGGCTCCAGCGCCCCCCAACCTCATATTGTAAGGAATGTACCAAAGACAATGAGTAAGAGGGAGGGCCGTAACAGAACTTCGTCAACTCCCCTAAAAACGATTGCCTTGCGCACCCATAGCGTGATAAACCAAACTTCTTCGCCCCAAGAACCCCGTAG
>ATSW01005518.1:0-24192 GCA_000444245.1 Botryllus schlosseri
TTGCTATCTCACCAAGAATTGAGTCAATATAGCAAGCAATGTCAACCTACCTTGCTGTAAGTAAGACCCATCGGTATCGACGCAGCCGCACTCAGATTCCGGAACACATTCCGTACCCGATCTCACGTATCCGAAATCGCAGATACATCCTGAAATCAAGCCCATAAAAATTTAGTTAATATCCAAAACTATTCCACAATCCTGATACCTTCCGCGCACTCATCCCGGAAAGAATCGCCCCGTTCACACCGAGACCCGTCCCGATCGGTACAGGTTCTTTCACATCCGTCGGTACAATTCACAAAGTGACTGTTGGCCTCGCAATCAAATGCTGTAAATTGTATGTTATACATTAGTGGTAAAATCAGTCAGCGTTGCTACTGCAGTAGAATGAACGCAGTAATATTTTAGTCAATTACGAGTAAATGTACCAATTTCCAAGACCTGTCAAATCTATTTCAAGTGGAATTACAATATGAGAGGTCTAACTAGTGCTTGAGTAAGTAGATTGAAAAGCAGATCTGGTCGAGGGGACGCATGCTTTGATGAGTTATTCGGAGTCGGCTGCTTTCAAAATTGCAAGATATTCAGCTACCGTGGTACAGAGGCTATTTCAACCTTGAAAATGCTGCAAAACTTATCACTAAACTACTAATTAGTAGCTGTTTTGCCTAAAAATATGTCCGAACAGCAGTGGAAGCATTTTAAAACATAACATAGTTCAAGTCGGCAAAACAAATGCTTCGAAAATGTAGAAGTACTTCATTACTCACAACCTCTAATATTATCGCAGGGATTTGAAATTAGTTTTGATCGTCAGAGGTAGTATTATTTTCATCCCGTCAAGATATGCAATCTATGATGCGATACACCAGACAAAACCATGCTCTAGTGCAAGGATAGGATGTTGAAATGACCTTGTGCAGTTCATAAATGTAACAATCACCTTGGCCTATGCCGATATTAATTAGTGTTAAATGTGAGAGATACCATATTGACATTACTTAAGCTGTGGTTCCTCGACACATACTTGCTCTTTTATTATTTTATTTAACATCTCTCCTACGTACTACAGCTTATCGAATTTTTTCTATTCTCTAAACAAGTTCTCTCCTAATGACGCAATGAAAATATGAAACATGATACGGTATGCATGATATGAACTAACATTCCAGATTGTCGAGTTTCCTCCAATCTTCAACAATAGTGACGTTGCTTTGTCGGCATTCTTCCACAAACAAGGCGAAAAGACGCTCCTTGAAGGTCAAATTGCCGTAGGCACACGTGTCGAAAATGCAGTCGCTCATGTACTTCTCCGGGTTGACTATGCCCAGGCAAGCGGCGTAAGGAGAATCGGGCTCCACCAACGAAGAACATTCGTTTTGTGCCCACGCCAATTCCTCGTCCGTGGAACACATTACTGCCGGGACGTCCATCACAGCCGTACGGCAACTGTAGTAAGTGGAAGAAGACGTCAGATTAGATTAGATATTATGATTTGATTATGAAGTCAATTCCAAGATGTATACAAGGATGCCCACAATTTCTACTCAATGCCTCAAATTTCTGCTCAAATACAATTAAAAGTAGAGAGTGTCAAAATTAATTCAAGCAGCAGTAAAATACGGCAAGTGTTAGAAATAATACAGTCAGCAATACGAAGTATTAATTCTCATGGGTATACTTTGTTAGCATCATACCGGGTCTGAATCTAGTCTGAACACTACTTTCCACTCAACAAAATAAAAATGTAGAAAGCAAGTAGTTTGTCTACAAAAACTGTCGACATAGAAGGTGAAGTAATCTATTAACGTAGTCGCTTCAGTAAGTAACGGTAACGGAAGTAGACAAAACCCATTTGAGTACTTCTAAAAAGTAGTATTTTGTCACCAAGAAACCTCCCAATACTCAACAAAAAACCGAAGATTCTAGCCACTCAGTAAATAATACTAGTCAAATTTATTACGAACGTACGTCGATCAAAGATCGCACCTGGAATGCGGCTCAAAAATACTCCTGACCAAAGCAAGACCGGAAAATAGTTGGGTGATTATAAAACAAGTCGAATTCACTTACTCGTCGTTGTTATATCCCGCGACCTGCCAGCTGTTTACAAACTCGGTGATGCTATCAACCAGTAAGCCATCGGCAGTTACAAAGTCATTCGAATCGTCATCATCAAAGTCCCCGCATACACCTTCCACCTTTCCTTTCAGTACGGCCCAAGCCGATATGCGCAGCCTGTGACAGGGCAATGTAATAAGCTTGTCTGCGTTGACCTCGCAAGGATAGTGCAATACCTATCTTCTCCGTCCCATTTTACGTAGATACCAAAATTGAAATTCGCGATCCAGAATTTTCCCACTTTCTTGATTTCTACATCGCTGGTGGTGGTACCGGGTTCAACTACGCGTCCGTTAATCTGAAAATATCATGTTTGGTGATACAGAACAAGAGCAGTCAGAAACGAAGTGCTGAAGAACTCAGGTAGGTCTTGCCTACTGCATTACTACCTAAAGAGGTCATGTTTTTAACGATTCCACTTCTACTTCACAATATTTAGTCACCAACTACTTACTAACTTTTGACACTATGGATTTTGTGCAGTAATTTTGCAATTTGTATTCTGAAAAGAAAGCAGTTTTGGAATACTTTTGCACCACTCTTACGAGTGAAATTGTCATAAAAACTGGGCGAAAATAGCCACTGTAACACGGTAGCTGCATATAATTTCAAAAATTGCACCTATTCGTAGTCATTTGTGATTTTGCGTTATTCGCAAAGATGCACACTGCCAATCCGAAAGTAGTTGACTGCTAAAAGTATTTGACCGCACGACTGAAACACTCATTTGGAACTATTTGTTTGAGCGCATTTCAAACATTAACTATCTATTTCAACCTGAAGTAGTTTAGACATATTTCGGACATTGAAGCATATACTTGTAGGTGAGAAGAAATTTTTGTATCTCTTAATTATGGTTTAAAACAGCTACGTTCATGCACCATATCGTCGCTCTGGAATCAAAGTAGCTGATGTCCATTTTTCAAATTATGAGATCCATTTTTAAAACTTTGGGAAAATCAAGTTTTTGTACAATTTTCATCATCATATCCTGACCATGGTTATGTTTGTCGCATTGATTCAAAGTTAAGCATGGCCAAGGTATGGCCGAAAGAAAATTGAAACTTTGCAAAAACTTGTTTCTTCCAAAATGTGTGCTTTCTTGGAATTATCACACTAGGGGGAAACCTAATCCTCTAAATTTAAAGCTATAGTATTCTATATTAATAAAATGAAGTTGAATATAGAAGATACCGACTGTCCAAATCAACTTACTGTGATTACACCGCCACGCTGCATGCCAACAGTCAAGTCACTGCCAACATGTATCCACGCTTCCTTCACATGAGATACGGTCAAGTTTGGTGACGGTTGTTCATTTACCGCGACAATACGGAATTCAGGAGCATCACTGCCTTCCTTATTCCTGTCAGTAAATTGAATTTAATAACCTGTTTGCAGCACTATTTTCAGCATGGAAAAGCAATATATTGCCCATACATGATACATGCAAGACAACAGATCACAATAAAATGGACACTTACTTGACCATGATATAATTACATGTTCCCATCGAATCAAACTTCTTTTTATCAAAAGTCATGTAATGAGGATCAGTTACTGCTGAGCATGTTGCTCTTCTCTGCAAACAAAAAGAAAGAATTCATGTCTTTGCTGCCAAGCTTATTGGCTAATGTGCTAATGATGACGTATATGAAATGAAATGCACTAAAAGCGCTAAATTTGATAACGATATAGTGAATTAATTATTGATTACAATACTTTGATTTGATCCAATGATTTGACAAAAAGCCTTCTTTTGCCAAAAATTGGTATGACGAAATATAATAATATAGATCCAGTAAAATAATTTCCAACTCTATATCTACAGTATAATCAACTCAAATATTATTTCAATCAAATAAAGAGAGTAGTCCCGTAGACCGACTGCCATCAGCTCCCATAATTGCCTACTTATAGATGCAATTTTCTGAGAAGTTAGACGGAAGTTTCAATTTCTATTTGCTTAAATGTGTCATTCACCGGAAATTTAAATCCAAGCCTCTCTTTTTCTGGAATTTGATTGTTAGACCTTAGGTGCTACTCATATATATGGGCACTTACTCTCGGTCTCTGGACACATTGGAAATACCCATCTTCCCTCTGCTTACAGGAGTCCCTATTTCTAGCGCAGCCCCCAGGAGTATCGCCACACTGAAGCTCTCCGAGTCCAAGGCAAGTGCACGTTTGAGTACAGTCGGTAATCGCAAAAGTAAATCCTAAATCAAAGAGAGTTCTTGAAAAAATTTAAAAAACTGTGAAGATATGACCATTACCTTTTTCAATATATCTTCCGTTTACGTTACAACCGCAGTCTCCACTCGCAACGCACTTATTTCCAGACAGCACAAAGCCTTCATTGCACACACATCCTGAAAAGTCATAGTTTCACATTTAAAGTCAAGTCAGACATTTAGCAATATGGTATCAAAGATGTCACTTCCATTACATGCTCGTTAATCCCACCTGATTTCACATACACCTAGGACAAAATAACATATACGTCATCGAAAAATAACTAAAAATAATCAAAGACGTGAAAATATTATAATTATCTGCCAAAGGTGATTAATGTCCCGAGATTGTCTAGCTCAATCATTTTGTGTTTTCACCACCAAACGCAGACAATTTTACTTCAATAGGATGGTTGTGAAATTTATTGTTTTCAAAGCATTACAATTTGTGTATAAACAAACCGACTTGCGGCGAAGATTAGTTATTCAACATAAAAATATGTGGCACAATTTATTTTGATATTTGCAATCGTAGTAATGAGATATATAGGCAACGTATTCAAACAGAATATACCTTCAACACAGGCTTCCCCCAGTCGATTCGGACTTCTTTCCAGGCAAGTGGCAGCTGTAGGATCGTTGCACGTGGGCTGGCATTGTTGTATACACGGGCTGTAAATCCCATTGGTGCATTCCACTGTAAGTGGAGCAATATGATTGAGAAATTAGAACAAATTGCAAACTACAAATTGGAGCATCATAACATAAACAAATGACATACCAACCAGTAATAATAATTATGCTAATATGTGTTGATGTTATAGTGAAATCGGAAACCAGGACCTGACTTCACAACAATCTTCCAATCAACTAAATCTAATCAAACCAATCTTATTGCGACTGAAATTTAGTAAATGTTGAACAAAAAAATCATCCTATAATAATGATAACAAAATCTTCTTCGTGAAAAGTAAGAGTGACGTACTTTGCATTTCCTCATCCCTCCACATCTGAACAATCCCGCCCGCAAGGCAGTCATCGGCGTAAGACGAGAAAATACGTTCCTTCATGTCTTTGTCACCACCCGATGCGCAAAGATCGTAAACGCACGCGTTGTAAACTGTGATGGGGTCTTCGTATTCGTGGCACGCTTGGAACCGGCCATTAGGGTCGGTCAAAGCTTGGCAATCCGATTGATACTGAGCCAACTCTGTGTTGTCAGCGCAAACAGGTTCCATTGTTTCCTCTTCCGGAAGGTCTTGGCACCTGAATAACACAAAGACAAAATATAAAGATACCGTTATTGATTGAGACTGAATATTATGTCAGACATTCTTGTAAAGAATGTACATAACATTCGGTAATAGATTGGGAATGATCACAGCATCATTGAAGGTTATTTCTGTTCTGTTCACATCTGCAGTACAAGTAAATATTTACATCTACAATCTGACTGTACGACAATACCAGATAGCTAATAGATAATGAGTATATAAACAGAAGCACATAGAATGTCAGACTTATAAGCCATTTTCCATGTTAGAAACGAGAATAAGGTTCACTAATTTGGCCTTCACATACTGTTGCATTTAAAATATTGAGTTAAAAGACACATATTGCTTCCAAAAAATAAACAATTATGGTAGACACAACACAAATTGAAGAGATTCGTGGTAGTAAGATTCAAGTACAATGCTTCACAGAGATTGGAATTTCTTGTAGCTTCATGCAAGTAACAAAGTGCAATACCGCGCCTTACCCTTCTGTTCCGTATCCATCCACTCTCCAGCTTTCAGCAAAAGACACTGCATTCATTTCACCGCCACTGGATCTCACCGTCATATCGTTATCGGGATTGTCATCCCAATCCCCGCACAATCCCTCTATCGTATTCCTCAGATTCGACCACACAGTGATTCTCAACCTGGCAATATGTATTGCATTATACAATTATATCATTGGCTCATTTTTGTGCAGTGTGTGGATAGTAGATTAACTCACAAGTCATAACCGTCCCATCTGACTACAAGACCAAAGTCGAAGTCAGCGACGAGGTATCTTCCGATGACTCGAATATCAACGCCATAAATTGAACTTCCAGGAATAACCTCTTTATCGTCGAGCTAGGGAATAATTTGAAATAACAATTTAACACAAGCAGAGGTGCGCACAAGAAAATACGAAAGAGGAACTATTTATGACACGAGCAAAACAAGGATTAAGACAAGGAATCAGATGTATCTTTGAGTTTCTCATGAAAAACTGAAACTAACACAGAAAACGAATAAGACATAAGCATAAGCAATTGCCAAAATGAACGCAATCAGTCAAAATTCTTGTTAAATCCAGTACTATTTCTCAATGATACCGGTATGCAAAAAGTCGCTTAACATAGAAAGTCAAAACTAAGCACAAAATAGAACTAGAGTGCCACAAAGTGATACATGATTGCGATAAATGCAGTCGGTGGGAAAAAATATATGGCTCACGATACATACCATGGCCTTTTGACCCTGCTTCAAAACGAGAGTGTGTTGTTCACCGAATTCAATGTGAACCTCTTTGACGTGTGATGCACTCTTGTTCTCTGCAAGTGCTTCATTCACAGCCACCACGGTAAATGAAGTTTCCTTCACTGCCATACGCTTTGACCTGCCAGGGATGAAGCTATTGTTAGCAATATTGCTGAAAATAATGAAAAAATCAGTTCAGTTTATTATTAAAATTTTGTCACTTCAAAACAAAAAATCAATCTTAAGACAAAATCCAACCGACCGTCAAAATTCTACCATTTATGTAATACAGCTACCAGTATAAAAATGACGGATGTGACAATACTTGAACTTTTCCACATCCAGTTAGCCTGCAACAGATTAGTATTTTATCATGTTACATTTACCTGACCATGATGTACGCACAAGTGCCCATTGCGTCAAATTTCGTGCCATCGAAGGTTTCATAATGTGGGTCTGTGATGGCTTTACACGTCGCACTCTTCTGCAAATGAATTCAACAACGGTTATCATGAAACGTGTGTGTGTAGTCATATAGAGAGGCATAATTGATTGCAGGTTGATCATCACCAAATATAGGATAGCCACATAAAATACCATACTATAGATAGAGAAAGAACATATGAACAATGTTCCCTCTATAAGCTGCACACGTGAGCAATTGCGCAGTGCTGACACGCAATGTTCCCTCTAATTTTTGCCGAGTCTGCGTACACTCACCAACCGAGCGAGATAGTGTAATGGTTATGCGTCCGGCTTCTCGAGCGGTAGGTCGTGGGTTCGATCCCAGGCCGGGCCATACCAAAGACTCGAAAATTGGTATCCGCAGCTATCCTGCTAGGCGCTCAGCAACCACGGATAGCATGGAGGAGAAAAAAACGGGGGCGCAGACTAGATGACCTCATGGGGCCGTATCGCAACTCCGTCGTCAAAGCATCTCGATGGTGCAGGCGAAAAAGAATATCATATCTCTCTCTCTCTCTCACTGCTCAAACCCTTGGACAACAGTGCGTAACGACTAAAAAAAAACATCACTTCGGATTTTTTGATCGCAACTTGGATTTTCTGTGCGCAAGGATCATATCAGCGCTGCGCATTTGCGCATGTGCGCAGCTTAGAGGGAACATTGCTGACACGGTATCTGCGCACAGGGAATCTAAGCTGCACACAAAAAATCCGAAGTGAAAAAAATCCTTTTTTTTATTAGTCGTCATACACTGTTGTCCAAGGGACAGCGCAGTGAGTTGGTGATTGCGCATCAAAATAGTGGGAAAATTGCATACGAATATAACCCTGCATCAAAATATTAAAGGGGCACTGCACTCTAAAAATGATGTGGCCTTAAATTGAAGGACAAAACGAAAAAAAATTGGGCCGCAGCCGTTTTCTTCAGAATGCCACTGTAATGAAGCTGCAATATATTGAAATTTCCACAAGAACTTCACGCTCCAGCATTCAGAGATTGAACTTTATATAGTTGTCAGCCGATGTTATGAAGGAAATATGTCGTACATGACAGATATAGATTACACTAGGCCCGATTTCGAAATGAATCTCCTGACTGAACATCTTACGTTGACCGCGGTTTCTAAACCAACTTGGCGTGTACGACATATTTCCTTCATAACATCGGCTGACAACTATATAAAGTTCGATCTCTGTGTGATTGCTGAAACGTGAAGTTCTTGTGGAAATTTCAATAAATTGCAGCTCCATTACGGTACGATGGCGTTCTGAAGAAAACGGCTGCAGCCAAAAATTTTTTTACGTCTTGCCCTTCAATTTGAGACCACATTATTTTTAGACTGCAGTGCCCCTTTAACTCATACATTCCAAATCTCATATACCAGTTCCAGCAGAGTATAGTAGTTCAGCTAAAATCAAATTCAGTACTAACACATACCGGTACTGGTACTTAATTTCCTCTGATCTGTCACCGACAGTCAGAAATAGATCGGAATCAATCAGCAATTAAACATGAAGCATTACCCTCTGTCGCCCAACACATTGATGAAATCCATCAGGGCCTTGTGCACAGTATTCCATCCCACTGCATCCACCTACATCCTGGCACCCTTCTCCACAAACACACTCCTTAGTACAGTTTTCATTCCTATATGAAAATCCTTTCAAATGGAAAAATATGTAAGCTTACTTTTTATAAAAATCCGATGTAGAAATAGTTCTTGTCCACAGTTATGTGACAAATACCAAAACTATACGACACTTTAAAATGAAGCATTAGGGCACGAAATACATATTTTCGACTTCATTTAAATATACCAAAATTATGCAGAAAAATGCAAGGACACAGGTGTCACAATGCGCAAGTAATAGATCCTCTCGTCATCATCATTTTTATAATCATTCTCATCAATTTTAGATACGGTACTATAAGAACAGGAAATAAATACAGTGAAATAATTCAAAGTCAAGCAATCAAACTCCCACCGTGGCTAATAAATAGGCTATAGTACCAAAATGTAAGAATATGTTAAAAAAGAGTTATGTACAGTTGGCAATGTCAATGGGTACGCTGGGATTTAGATCCTGGAGATATCAGATTGGTTTCGAATCGAATGTAGGATAAAATAAAGTATCAATATAGACGATAGATTCACTGCGCATTGTGCATGGCTAGTGGCTACCTATATAAAGTGCTTTCGTTTTTTCCCACGTTTTTGCGACCAAAATTAGCCAGAAAGATAAATATATTGTATGACAAACTATACACAAGGAAAGAGGATCTGTGAACTCCATGAAATTCATCCAAACTATCCCAAGTCATCGCTGGTATCTCTCCTCAATGCTTAGCCTATTTTCATACAGGGATATCTATATGTCGATCCTTGTTTTCACACCATAATGTTTACAAGCTAAAATTAGATTATTCATTGTGGATTGATCTATTAGGGAACAGGACTTTAGATTAGACAAATACATATATATGACCATTGAGTTACTCAGATCATACCGACTACAGAGAGGCATACTTTCAAATCGCATACTTTCCACGTATCTTAATTATGCACAACGAAGCATCATAATCGGAAATATGATTTACACATACGGCATTTGGATGATTAAAGTATTATCGCTTGTGAATGATGTAGTTCGCGTGATATCAATGAGATAATCATGTAGATTACATATGAGGTGAAACTGTGAAAACACCGGAATGATGTTATCAGAAATATATATTTGCTGACCATCAACGCAACTGTATCGTAAGTTTGTACCTGGAGAATTTCATGGATTCATGTTACAACGTTCTACGACAACGCAGGTGACATCACAATTTTCAATGCAGTTACACAAATGACCTATTGTTCCAAATTTATGTCGACATGACTAATGTAAAATTACCAGGTATGGACGACAAAAATTCATGAAATGTACAATATAACCGATGTGAAACTATACTAGCGTGACAAAATTGCCGAAAAGTTCATATACCCTATCCATGTTTGAGTAACTGGAAACCCAAAATATTCCATCTCAAGGCCATTGATGGAATGAGAGGTTCTGTCGAAACCGTTCAGATAGTTATCGCAACACTTTGGTGATCGTTTAAAATCAAATATCTCAAAAGTATCATATAGGTGCATAATACAGTCATCCATACCTTTTGGATAATAGCTTTCGTTGATAATGCACCCACACTCCGATTCAGGAACACAGACACTTCCTGACAGGATAAACCCTTCATCACACATACAACCTGAAAAAATTTATAAATTAAGCTATGTTCATTGTTCAAGATGAAATTGTTCGTATTTCTATACCTTCAATGCAGCTTTGGGATGCAATTCGACTGATTTTGGAATCGGCACAAGTTGCCGGTACAGTGGTCGCACAGTGTTCGTAATGAGAGAAAGGTGGACATTCCATAGCTGGTAAAATAAGGTATGCGGTGAGTCATTCATCAGAAAAGTGGTAAAATTGCATATATGCGATACCTATTCTTGTTTCTCTCCTCCAGTTGCAAACAGAAACATCCCCTCTCTGGCACGTGTCAGCGTAAGCACTAATTAAAATGTCAAGTGCCGTGAAATCATTCGGAGACTTGCACATCACTTTTTTGCAGTTCTGCGATGCAGATAAATGCAGTCGTTGATTGAAATGTATCAAAATTTGAACAGCTGCAGGTTGGCAGAGTTGGGAATTTTTGCTTTAAAAAATACAATTCCTGCAATGTTTTTCTGTGTTTTATTTCAGATTTGTGTAAAGGAAGTGTTATAATACCGTAGCATTGTCATGCAATGCCTCAATATTTGGTTATAGAATCCTAATTGATGTCTGATGACATGAATTTCCGCACTGTGGTTAGACGGAAACCACAATGTGCCCAATAACAACAGATTTTGTTACACGAAATTGTTTTTCCATATCTTGACGAGTACGGGGTCATATTTTCAATTGCACAAACAGTACAAAAAGCATACTTACTTCATAAAAGTTTTTGGGATCAACAACATCGTGACATTCTGTGAAGCAGCCTCCTTCCGTTTTAGTCAATATACCACATTTGGTTTCTGCTTTCATCAATGAATCGCTATCACAAGGCAGTTCATCTTTAAACTTATTCAAGCTTGTTGAGCACCTGTGATTTGAGAATTATTTCAGAGCCTTGCTTGCAACTGCTTGAGTAGTTATTATGGGGGATCACAACTCTGATCAACAGTAACATACTCCCAAAATTTTACGTTGATATAACACAGGAAATAATGCAAACAAAATGCAGAGTATATAGGTATATCAGGCCATTCTGAAATCACATCTACTTTCTCATATAATGATGATCATGCAGCAAAAATTCTGTACATTTCTCAGAAATGAGATGAGTGGAACCTCAATAATTTCTCATTGGTGTAATCTCACTAATCAAGATATTGGTGATTCTAATATTCCAAATCCTCAATTTCGCTGTTGTGGTACAAGATGTTTACGTAAGTGCAACATGTAATTTTGGATTAGGCCTTGATAATGATGTGATGTTGATGATTTATGATGCCCATGGATGTTCATGTACTTGTCAACAGAACATAACCGATTTTAATTTCCTTCGGATTATTCAAATTTTCAAGAGGAAGGAAGTGCTGACCGAAATTCTTCAAATCAAGTTTTCCAACTATGCTAGCATCGCAGCTTCAACACAGCGAAGTACACAGCGGAAAATCTGGTTCCCGACTGGTGGGTATCCGTTCCCGGAACATACTTGTTTATCAGCCAATTTATCAATTCTGCTATACTTTCTCTTTCTCTACTGTTTCCCCTATAGTACGTAGATTCTGTTTAAGAGAGCTTACACCGATTATACCAACAGGTATAAGATGAGCACTGAGCAGTTTGTAGATTACCCGGAATTAATGCTTGAAAATTGCTCACATTCCAGAACAAATTACATTTTTGTGACTTCCTCAAGCATTATAATTGCTATCATCTACAGTAAAGCAGTGTTCAAACCATAAATCCGGTTCTAAAGTCATGAAGTATACAGCTACAATGCTACATATAGATTGTAAAATTCTTGAAATTTTTTAATCCACATTGTGTGAAGTAGGTCAAGTTATGTAATTAGGCCGATAAAAATGAATGAACTGCTTAATCTAAATATTATTTCTATAATCGTGGAATAGCGGATTCGCTTACTTGAGCTTCTGTGCATCTACAATATAGCTATTTGTAAAGTCAACTTCATCAAACGCAAGGGCAGGCTGGTTCCGTAACATAAAATCATCGTCTGCTTCTCCGTTGTAATTTCCACAAAGTCCTAAAATGACAGGTTAGGACAGGTGACTTTCGTTTGCTACAAAAAATGCAACAATCAGGTATCTGTCTGCACGGATGTCAAAAGGCAAATGAATTGTAATGAGGTGATTAAATGTACTCTGATTGTGTGCGCAATTCAACTAACTGCCCTCCATTTCCTTTACAGTCGCATTATCTGTGAGATTATATTCGAGTGGCCTGATAAGATAACTTTGATTATCACTAATTTATTGCTCTTTCTTCACTTATGTAGATCAATATTGGTATTGATAATTGGCAAAACGAGTTGATAGGCGGATGATAAATATTATTATCTGTAATTTGAAATTCTGGAGAATCCATCACAAAATTGATTGGAAGATTTGTGTGCAATACGTTACATCAACGATCGTAATTAAATATTTAGTTACGAGCATGGTAAGGGATATACCATCGCAAGAAAAACCTTGTGGAGATTCAAGACTCAACGGCAGCATGCAGCCTACATTTATTATACTCACCATTTACACTTCCCTTGTAGCTATTTGGCAATTGCACTGAAAGGGCGGCGTCATCCACAAAGATTTTAATTCCGAAGGAAAGCGTGATGGACAGTCCTTTCCCACTTTTTTCAACTCTCAAACCATCTTTAACTCTGATGGGCAGATTTGCTTGCACCTCATTAACCTGAGAATTCAAAAATAATCAATAGGCCTATACCTCTTCAAACATTTGATTAATGATATGCAGGTCATCTAATCTTCCTTAAAACAGATTAACTGCAATAATACGGCTTTATACAAGATTTTCTTACGTATATGTGATTTATTCCTCCAGCATTTTTTATCGTTACTTTGTTTCCAAGAGCTTCGGCTTCAATTACAGATATTTTGACGTTGTTGGGCCTCGACAATGTTTCTTCGTTTGAAAACTGAAAATAGAGTTGAAGGCGATGACATTGAAAATGAACAGTACTATGTTACATATTTGCTAGCATATACTAAGCAATCCGCTCAGAATTCCATTCCATGTGTACTGCAGTTTAATGATTAAGGATATGATGACTCTAACGGAGGATTGCGAGAGGCTAGGACTGTTGAGTAATACATGAAATAGGACACATTGTACTACTAAAGCCACAACCGAATTTTCGAACTTTCGGATATAGGCATCCATTAAAGGACACGTATATCAATATAATAATAACATGTTGGAAGAGTGATTTTGCAGTGCTCAAGAATTCATCATAATTGGGTATAAAAAATGAAATAGTGACTTCATTTCGTGATTTAATCATCTGCTATCAAAATATCTCTTCATCCATACTGTATATACAGTAGTCTACTCACACATAGTATATAACACCATACACATTTCTAGAACTCACCGTCACGTTGAACGGTACAAGGCCAACAGCATGAGCGGACGTGGTCCCCACGAGAAGATACTTGCACCTCCCATAGAAGTCAAACCTCGATTTATCGAATGTGATGAAATGTGAACCACTCACGACGGTACAAAAGTCGGTGGCTGTTACGAAAGAAGTATCAAGTTGAATTACGCGTGAACCATACAACATCACTCCGAGGGACTATTGCAGTAGGCTAGTTTAGTCGTACGCGGTTCCACCCTGTATTTTGTGAATAGAGAGCGAAATCTGCAGTCAGCAGGTCGTCTCGAAACAACCAAGTCACAAGACTGTTTATGTGACTGGTAAATTTATTCTTTCATCGTAACGCAATCGATTTGTCTTATTGAGTATTTTCTTTCGCACAAATGACGACCTCCTGCATTTCAAGTACGGCGTCCCAGGGATTGTCATACAAGCTTCTATTGCGATGATGTGAAATGGGCAGATATGAGAACCGAATCCAAATAAAACTCATGTAGTTTATTTCATACTATTTGCGTTGAACGTTAAGACATGCCGTGCTCTCGCACTACACATCATGTATTTCGAATTCATAAATCATTTTAAGCACAAATCTCCCTACCTTTTGGCACTTCCACGGTTATGCACACTTGGTCGGATAGTACGCTGAAAGTAACGAGCATGTAATAATTGTCAGATTTTGTGAAAACTTCGCAAAGGACTCACTCATCGGAACTTCTCGCCGCGACGCAAATCAGGTTGGATCCATCCTGATCTAAAGTTGGTGTCCAGTTAATCTCTGTTGTGTAAACGCCGTCGTTTTCGACGATGGGCGATTTTCTGACACCGATAGGCGCGATCAAAACAAATTCTTCGATGCTGGAATGTGAAACTCCAAGTCATGAAGATGTCATTCCCGTATTACCGCAGACATTTATATAATCTCGCGAACGACAACATATCTATAGTCTCGAACAAAACGAGCAGGACCAGTAAAGTCGTAATTCGTAAATACCACATACGATAAGAAGATGTCAACTATTGCAACAACAGTAGAGTGATGAACTCTTGACCAGCGTGAAAGGTTACTTTTCAGGCGCGTGGAGAATACTCGAAAACAATCAATTTGCTATAAGTGGAAAGCCGTTTTCATCCCTCAAGAGGGCTATTTCTGAATGCAGATGTTGTTGCTGCAAAACTGATCATCTGCGGCGTCAATCACAAACCTACATTAAGTATATCTCACATTTTACTGGCCATCGTCACGAACCGGAAATCGTTATCAATTCAATTTGGATAATAATAGATTGGCATACTGGATTCAAATTGACAATTATCGCACAATTAAATCGGACCTTGAAGGTTGCCTTCTCGCTTATTTGTGTCCGACAATTACCTTCAAGGTACCTACCTGCTTGTGATATTACAGGGCGAACTTGCCACCGTAAATGTAAAGTTCTTGTCCACTCGAACCGTGACGGGATTGTTCGGGGAAATAGAAGCTTCAATTACCGGCTTGTCCGCACAGTTCGCTGGTGGAACTTTTACTAAAAGGCACAATTATTTACAATTCTGCAATCGATATTCTATCGTGAAAAATCCTTCATTGACAAATTTAGACAAAATATTATTGCACCTCAATTTCCCATTCAATAAATACCGCCGATGCATTGACTCGTGTGGCAAGAAATGTTCTGCTTCACTCACGTATAACTAGAAACTGGATTGGGACGGCGCTCAAAGGATCCCTCGTGGCGAATGACTTCTTCCCCATTGTGATGGGCGATTTCGGAAAATCTTCCACCATCAACGCTACCGGTACTTTTCCAGTCGTGTTGGACACCGGGTTGTAATGCAGCAAACAGTTCTCCTAGAAACAAAAAGGTGTTTTGAGTAGAAATATTTGTCTATGGTTCAGCAGAACATTCTAAATGCGTGCTTCAAAATGGCGATCAATGTCTTTCATAATTTCTACATTCCTGCTTTAATCCTAAACGGGTGCTTATATATTTATATATTATTATAACATGATATTTTACGACGCCGACAGTATCTGTCGTATATATGTAGCGCAATGCCAGGGTCCAGCGAGTAATCAGTTTTCATGCATACAGCCTTTGACGTCATACTTCGCGTGGTTTACTTCGAGAGGTGTCTAAAATTCGCTACTATATTTAAAATCTTGTAAAAGATTTAGATGTGCCGGGATAATTACACGGACAAGGTCTGGCAGCCGGATATGATAACCTGGTAATCACGTCTCGGCAATGGGAAAAGCGAAGACATATCGCATGTTGCAAAAGTATATTTACCGTATCTAACGTGAATTCCGAAAATAGATTGCATATTGTCCCGCATTCTCCTTCATGCTTTCCAAGTCTGCATGTTATCCTGTCGCCATCGATATCCCTCACTGCCAGATCTATTACGTCGGGCACTCCCGACCGTAAACTGAAAGACAATATCAATTGATCCCGTATTCATGAGCGATGTCCTTGCTGACTGATTGATATCGAAACATATATTTATCGGGAATTGATGGTTGTGTGATTTGCTGTCGATGAGGTTAGGCCGAAGAAATATGGAAAGTTTTATTTTTGCTTCAATTCTTTGCTTTCATTGGTCCGAAATTGCACAAAGTTTCCAAATATATAAACGGAATCTGGTATTCATAATACCACTATAAACTTATCCATATTGCTTCAACTTGAAATCAGCTGGGCAGAAATACAATGATTATCAGCTTACGACAATAGTCGCCCAACTGAATATTTCGCATTCAAGGTAAGTGCTAGTGTTAATTAGTCTCACGTATCCCAAGTATTGAACTCATATGATGAGGTTTTAGAATTGCGTTGAATTTGATCGACTATGCGTTTGCGAACTTTTTACATCATGCGTTCAGACCTGGCATGCTTGCTCTGTACCTGCAATACAGATTCTGCATTGCGTTTAGTAATCGTAGCGTGTGCACTATGGACAATGGACATTCAGCTTAATTTTCGTATTTTGTCGCGACACTAAATGTAGGTTTGATTGCATTCCGATCCGTTGATATGTCATTCATCGAGAGCAATCACAAGTTTAATGAGACGATTCCTTTGTCACGTTTCCCGAAATCGCCGCAATGTCATATTTTGACAGCGAAAACAACGGCGCATTGTTCCCGCCGTGATTAACACGCGCAATCATTCATTCAGGACTTCTGCTTACTGTCATGACGGTGTGTCGCGAGTGACATTTCATTTTTCATAATCACTGGAAGTTCTGGATCGATTTCAAATCGAACGAACCTGTATCCTCTCTGGCGACAAGATATATTCATACGTCACAGTGCCATAAATTAGTCGATAATTACGTTCTCTGCTAACTGGTAAATTAGTTAATCGTGCTCTTGAAGTATCGCAGTGCGAACTTGATAATCAAATACGGCTTGTTCTCTGAGAACTGTGTCCGACAAACTGTGAATTTACCTACACAGTCCGCAACTTCCGTCATGCACGGAATTATGTGGAAATGAAAACATGTGATTTCAAAGAGATCCGTTGTCCGGGTTATCACGTTTTTGGCCGAGTGGGCGGATGCAACAGTGATGGATTATTGTTTCCGCCGTGTTTTCGGAATGCTTCAATCACTTACGTTATCATGGGCGCCATTGCCGTCACCGGCGACGAGTTTGGACGGCCGATATCTGACCGAATGCCAAGGTTCACAGTCGTCGTCAAGGCCCATTCTCCTCCAGCCCCCACCACCAAATCGGTAAGCCAACAGCATTCCATGTACCTGGAATGATAAGCGGCATCGTACGATTTGATCTGTAAAATCGCAGCGAAACTTACGATATTTCGATCGGACCGTCGTCTTGGAATACGTATTTGAAAGTATTGCTGCCGTACATCCAATCATTACCCGAGCTGTATTCGGTACACTTTTCTCCTAGAAAATAGAGCTTATTTAGAGCTTTGGGAGATATAGTCTAGTCTTGACACCTTAAACTTTCGGTGTCTGCTTACATTTAATTGAGACGATGCCATACTATATATCATTTTTGTGTCATATTTCAGCGTCAATACCAATCAATTTAGGTCGCGGCTGTACGGAAACGTGTTATAGTAGCGTTCCTAACCAAGGATCGATGTTTCGCATACATCAAGACTAGCCTAAGGTCTAATATTAGAACAACTCTGGATGCGAAAGTACAACCTACGCTGCCAGGTGTAAATTGTTTTGGATGATTTCCTGTATATTCTGAAGCATGGTTGGACGTGATACAGGCGTTTGATTGATGGAATGTTTATATCGTCAAACCAAAGTTCAATCTCGTGATTTGGAAATGAAATACTACTTCTCCGTGAATGCCGCTGATAACCAAAAGTTTGATTACAATTGCAATTCAATGTAACACTTGAAAAGGATCATTTTAGATGAGACCATGCTTCGCGCACCGTCCAAACTATCGGAATATATATTTAACATATAAAAATATATTCCATATTCGGTATTTTGTCAAGAATGATTCTAAATTTACGATACTAGTTTCACGGGGCCGCCCCTTACGGGGATTTGACTGATTATGACTGTTTGGATTTTGTTATCAGTCTATCAGATTGCTTTTGTATTCAACAAGCCTTCCTAACTAATACTCTGCATACTTAGCATTAATTAACATGAAAATCTTTTCAAGGTGACAAGTTCCAGATTGCGTGCCGCATATGCTACGCTAGTCGTAATTGCAGCTTGGATTTTACAGCCATCGAAATCAATATGCTATATTTCTCACGTTGAAACATTCATGGACATACCCGACTAAAATGAATATAGCAATAGATTAAAATGGATGATATTTTTAATTGTCTCTGAAAGTACTCCTGGATCTTCATTGTACTCATTTTGACCGATTACCTTTCACCAATCAATATACCGGCATATAATTGATCGGGGAATCTCCTGTCTATTAATCAATGTTTTTTTGCAGACTGTAGTTACTCGGTTTTTGATTGCTGGTTCCTGGGTTCTAGTCGCACTTGTGTTATCATCTTGAATCATGAGATTTCATCACGGATAACTCTGAAGGGCGACGGTATGGTGTGATACTCACGTGTAGAGGCTACCACGCCATCGCAGCCGTACATGCAAAACCACCTTGCGTCTTCCCCTACTAGCGTACCGAACGTTATCGCTTTTTCGTCGCATGATATCCGCGATAACCTCCATCCGAGTTTAAAAGTAAATATAACCTGTAAAACAGCGATCGAAAACAGTCCTTATGACGTATGTACATTGGACAATCTGGTGCATTGTTTGTAATAACCGTGCAGTGGTACATATATATTGCTGATAAGTATTTTCGGATATTTTACAGCCATTAAAGCGACAAACGACCTGTAAGGGACCTATCACTTTCATAAATACACTCCAATTTCTTTATTTTTAATCCAAATTAATGTAGCTGTTGGGTTCAGTCGTTTATGTCAAAGATCATGAACCGAATATCAAGTTCAGTCTGGTAGTCGTATGATGAGGCCAGTCTGAGATCTATAACGAAATTACCTATTCGCTAGCAATAGTTATAAGAAGGCCATCAATGGTATTAATACATTTTACCGCATTTCGGACACTCTTACTATTAAAAAAGCTAGTAGAGTAATTATTATGGACAGTAAATGACTTTCAGCCGGCGGTATTAAGCGATGATTAAAGTCGACTAATCCTGGAATTACCAAATTTATTCATATTATCACTCTTGTGATTTTTCTAGAATGCTGGTCGTACGAGTTGCAGAGGATAACAAATTCGATCATTTTTTTCCTATGTCAATAGGTTGGGTTTGTTATTTGCAGGCTTTGTCACAAAACTCGGTGTTGTTGATTCGTCCGACAACGACAGTCCGTTGTAATAAATGTTCGGTCTGACGTGATCGTGAAAATTATATGATGTTCTATTGTTCCGTGATGGATCGTTTGCGAGACATTAATTTAAGAGAACATGCTTTTGGGCGATCCGTAAGTTTCAAATATATACATCTTTTACTCCGGGATTCTTCGTGACAGAGTCGTAGCGGTGAAATAGATGATACCACCATGTTGCGACATTGTATCGAGTATATTTACTTCGTTCATGAGAGATTAAATCTGAGTTCTGGTTCGAGATGGAACAATCGGACACCCATTATAACCGTTTCATAGTATTATTCTACGATTATATTACTGCGTTTCGTGTAGCCCGCGCTAGGTTAGCGATCCCAATCTTCAAAGTCGGTTTCGATCCTACCAAGCAGTTGCGACGTTCGTGAAATAAATAGGGCATAATTTGGCCACGCATAATACTATATTTATATACATCCGGAAATCGCAAATTGAATGGGGACGGGGAGAGTACATTTGTAGCAATTACCAGACTTTACTGTTCACCTGTTGCGATATTGCAAATGCAAATACATTACATATTTATAATACGCAATTGGATATCATGGGCAGGTCATTTAGTCCGTTTGGCATTCTTGAAGTTTTAGCTACTTTAATCAGCTAGTATTTTAAATGTTTTAATATCGCGATTACAGTTGCCCCTTTATAGATGCTTGTGCGTGGATCTACATGAAATATGTATATGTACGTATTGTGGGATGAACTTGAACATGAGCAATTGAACAAGATTCATGCATCCTATACCGGTAACTATGTTCATTGTAAAATCACTATAAACTGGATAGCGATTGCAGACCTACATTTACGCTAATGCCGCTGCCAACAGGACAATGCATTTATTGATGAGCGAGCACGATCGCATTGTGATTCACTTATAACAGAAAATAAATACATCGTGTCTAGTCTATCAGTTCATACCTCTTTATAAGTTAATGAAAAACTGTCGCTTGGTTTCCAAGATATAGTTCCGCCCCGGAAATGTGTCGCTTGAACGTTCCCTGATCCATCTCCAATCAGGCAGAGAATAATATATAAAAAAGTAACAAAAGGCAGGGCCTGATACGCGGCCTTCCTCGAATTCATGCCTTGAATGCGGTGGTGAATGTCTGTTTCCGATTGCTCACAGTATAAATATGAAAAAGTTTACATATATAGGTAACGTGATCGAATCACGGCATAAAAATCTGTGTACAGATGCAGTTTGTGTTATTGCATCTGCTGTACGCGATAACTTACACATCTGCGTTAAAATAATATATCTCAGCACATTACGTATATCGGCGACGTGATAGTTTGTGATACGATTGCTGATATGCAATGTTCTAGTTGCTGACAATCACCCCACACGAGCGTCAGCCTGAAATATTCGGATTTATTTCAATATGAATATAATGATCAATTGTATATCGATGTTGTGGCAAAACCAGCGATATTTCGCAGAGTTTACATCTAGTTACCTATTGAGTCTCTAAAATAGTTTTTATATCCTGATAAATCGCCTGTGTGGTTCACCCTTTTGATGATAAATCATCTATCCCTCTTTACCATTGTGACTGCTTTTTTCATTAGATCATCTGCAAATGCGTTTACTCCAATCCTCCACACCACAATGCCGACTGGTGGTAATGCTAAACAGAGGACACACTCATCATATCTCTTTCGCAAACTTCATAATTCACCGAACGAAGCAAGACAATGTCCTCGAATATGGTGGATTTTACGAGACTTTGTCATGTTTTACATGTTTACGTAAACACGAGACTATCAAATCGCACATTGATATATGATACCTGGGCATTGCGTGCACTATCTTGTACAGATCTACATTTACGTATGAAGTCGCGTGCGTCTACTGTATACATCGTACTAGATGCACGCTATAAATTTGTCAATACTTCATGCGAGCATACGACACCTCTCTGTCTAAGCTCCAGTATTTTACCCATATCTCTAAGCCTCAACCTTTTGGCCAAGAACGCATCTTAGATGGATATCATAGTTATGGCTCAATTTGTATAGCCTGCGGCAGCTGTTTCTTTATACGCACAAATCAGATCACTCCTTTATTATTAATCTCGATTTTTACCTAAATGTCACGCAAATGACGTAGGTACATTTTGACACGTACTCCAGTGCCAATCATGCTGATAGCTAATGACTCGTTCGGAATGAGTGTAGTAGCACCACCTACATAGCAGGCGAAAAGTTATGTGTTTCTTTTTTCTTGTGGCTCCTTATATACCACTCGCTATACAATATTCACGTCATGCGAAAAAAAAGCGTTTTCGTGAAAACAATATGTGTCAGAATTAGGACAATACCCGTTGGTTGCATTAGGACCATACCCGCATGGTTACATACTAGTATGATTTTTCGATCAGCTATACTACTGACTATAGAACGTATGAGATATAGTTATGCAGAACAATGGTGGTGACGATTAACGAACCTTGGGTCCGGGCCGGGATCTTGATTATGCAGCTTGATTCGAGTCCGAATCTATAGTAGAATTGTCATCTCGCTGATTAGTCGGGGGATCATTCGGCCCGATTTAAGCTCGAAATATTTTCAAAAATCGATCCCGAACTCAAATAACCCGAACCGAAGTCCGCCTCTGTTAGTAATATGAGAACTTGACTCTTCTGTAGACTATGCAGCCGCAGTTGATACCAATATGGTAATTTCTTATTTGGATGTATGCGTGCCAAGTATAGATATGGGAGTGGAAATCGCAATGTCAATCTTCTGGCAAAGCTATAGTCGATTTCCCGACTATCATCGAAAAATCGTAGTTATTTAGTCACGAGCTCGGTAATTGCGCGAAATTAATTTTTTGATATCTCGATATGATATAGAAGCGAAACTTGCATTGGAATAAAGCTAATCCGCAGTCAAACAAGATTATTCCAAATCTGATTTATTTACCGCAGCAAAGCGGCAATTGCTATAAAACCTGTCTTATCTCATATTTTTAACGCATGCTGTACTGCTTGTTATCGCTGTTACGACTCAGGATTACAGCCCTGTTGTATTCTTCTCGCGAAATGGTGCCTTATGAGCGTAATCTCACTCCCCCCCCTTCGGAACGAAACGCCCGCGTAGTAATAACCCCATAGTATCCATAAATTAGGATTGGGTGGCATCGAATATTCGAGAGTTGTAACAAATAACAATTTCGCATTGCTACATTTTCTATTCGACTGATACCAAAATTAATTTCTCATTTCTATCGTCCCATTTCATATATCTCCCTGCTACTGATATAGTCAATAGAAAATCTCAGCGTGAAATGCGTAAATGTAGCAGTCTCAAGATATTATATATTGCTTGTGGCAAATTATAATTATTTTACACATCGCAATGATTTTGAATGTATATACTGTGACGCGTTATTTGCGATTTTAGTGGTGCGTTATTTGCGATTTTAGTTTGACTCTTGTCGAGATTTCCAGTACATTCAAAGCGCAATTGCATGTTCCTTGTGTAGAGTCGGTCTTTTAGATCGAATGTCTTTTTATATGCTGTTTAAAAGACTAAACACCTGTCAGAAATTCGGAAATTTGTACGTTTCGCAAATTAAATGTATAATTAATCTCAAATTTCTATCCTGACTCACTCTGCAACATAGAAGGCGTAAATACATCCAATGATGTCACAAGTCTAATTTCGCTAAACACATAGTCGGTCAATCTGGCTCTTTGCAACAGCATATTCACAAATCCACGATCTGTATCTTGTCGAGCGAATAATAGCTGGAAAGAGCAGTTTAATTGCAACGAAGCAGACTTCAGATCGTCAATTTATTGCGTATATTTACCGCCTGAAACCGACATTCCTGTTTGATTACTCTCGCTGTTGCGACGCCGACAACCAATTATTACGAATCTAACTTTTTGATTTTGGTCCGATACATCTGTCATTTTCAGCGCAGGAAGTTTCGACCGCATTGCTAAATGTTCAGTTCAGTGAACGTGGAGTCGCATACACATATGGAGGGATTACTGGCCGTTTCTCCCCTTCTAGATAATCCGAAGTTCAATTTAGAGTCGCATATCTCTATCAGTCACTTTTTCATATCTATGATTCAATGTCGGACATTCGGAATATTCATTTCAGTATTGTTGTAATGTTCTATTTCAATCAGTTGTATAATCGACGCCGATAGACCTGGGAACTGTGTTTATCAATGAAATACAGTGGCGGCTCGTCCTATAGGGCAACTGGGGCATTGCCCCACCTAAAATTCTGTTCAATAACAATTCTTTACCATTTAT
>KE605455.1:0-10801 GCA_000444245.1 Botryllus schlosseri
GATTCTGCGTCGGCTTGTACCGGTTGGAATCGAGCCAAATTTGGTGTGCAGCATTTTTTTAGGCAACCTAACAATATAATCAGTGATCGGCTGATTCCAGACAAAAAAAGTTATTTTTGAACAACCCTAATAAACATATTATGGGTCAGGAAAACGATTATTTTGAATGTGAGGCCATCTATTTCACCCAAAAGTTTCAAAAAGTGAGTTGAACCTGACTCCTTCTCGATTATCAACAGTGAACACTATGACTCGGACTCGAACCTTTGTTTCAAGACTTAGACTGGGACTTGACTCAGTGGCGAATTGAAAATGACTCGACTTGACTAGAGTCAAAACTATAAAAGCAAGATTGACGTCTGGCGCGGAACCTTGAGATTTGGTTACAACCCTACATTTGAAGACATGGTTACATCACTGTAGTTGTAATCACAAGCATATTTCACTGGTTTCACAACATGACCTATTTCATGTGTTCCCAGTATGCTGTGGCCAAGATTGTATATAATTGCTGCAGTCAAATCAGTCAAAATTTGTGTACAACTTTCGGAATAATCAGACGATTTTCCATACAGAGTTAAAAATTCTCAAAAAGAGTGTTTGACAACATCTAACAGTGACTAGCCTCCCAAATATAGATTCCCATGCTGTACACACCGAGCTTTAGTTACGCAATATGACACAGTAATTCACATACTTGCTTCATCAGTTAAAACTTCAACTGACGCACTGCAGGGGCCTTCTCCGATCGTATTCGATGCGCAGACACGGATTGAGTACCGGGTGTAGGGGGTTAGCTGGTCTATGACAGCAGCTGTGGTGTCGGGACCGACACGTACCGCCTTATGGCTGGGCTCTTCTTGCAAAACATGAGTCAGAGTGGGCTCTTTCACGGGGTACACAATCGAGTAATAGACCATGTAGAATCTGAGGATTCCGTTGTGGGTGCCAGGAGGGGGCTCGGACCAGGACACCGCGATACGCTTGGAATCGAGGGTTCGACCACGTACATCTTGTGGTGGGGCAGAGGGTTCTGTTGATGGAGATTTGACGTTCAACGAAGCATGCAACATAACATGAAAAAAGAACAAACAATATATGATGAGTTACATTGAAAACAGGTAGCATTGCTTGTAGTAAGTCGGTAGCAAGTACAATTTGCAGTACACATCACTATCTACCCTCTGCAGACTGCACAATTTACGGACTATGAAATTAAATCTGTAGAATTCGTGACTATTAAAGGTTCCTATAAGGTTAATGCTTCAAGGATGCTATCTTAAATGTCACACATTAATCATCATTGGTCATGAATGAAAATGTGAGTATATTTGATAAGAGCAATAAAGAATGATGAAGGGGCAATGATTGTATTTCATGAGGAACTGAGCGATATATAAATTTCTTCTAGTATTATATGTCAGGTGTGAATGCAGTAGCCATTAAAGGGGCATTGCACTCTAAAAATGATGTGGTGTCAAATTGGAGGGCAAAACGAAAGAAAAATTTTGGCCGCAGCCGTTTTCCTCGGAACGCCACCGTAAAGGAGCTGTCATGTATTGAAATTTCCACAGATGCATCACGCTCCAGCAGTCACGCAGAGATCGAACTTTATATAGTTGTCAGCCGATGTTATGAAGGAAATAAAATACACTAGGCCCGATTTTGACATAAATCTCCTGACTTGACATCTTCCGTTGAACGCGGTATCTAAACTACCTTGGCGTGTACGACATATTTCCTTCATATCATCGGCTGACAACTGTATAAAGTTCGATCTCTGTGTGACTGCTGGAGCGTGATGCATCTGTGGAAATTTCAATACATTACAGCTCCGTTACGGTGGGCGTTCCGAGGAAAACGGCTGCGGACAAAATTTTTCTTTCGTTTTGCCCTTCAATTTGAGACCACACCATTTCTAGAGTGCAGTGGCCCTTTAAGCCAACCAGTGAACACGCTTGTCACCTGATCGGTTAACTGCCAACTTAGTATACTTGATTTGCTAATATGCCAAATACTTGGACAGGTTAGTCGAAATTTTGTGTGCATTTAGAACCCATGACTAAAATCCACTAGGTCTGCAGGAAAATACGTAAAGCTGGATTTGCAATTGCGCCTGTACTAGGATTTTCTCATATCGATTGGTCTATTCAACATGGAGTTACTACGCCATTGTAATAATGGATCAAGATTCAGCATTTCAAATTTAGATTTACCCCGCTTACCACATATCTGGGCTGAGACAAGTTATTATTCCTATGCTTAGATTTCTTATACTACAAACAAACACAGAGATGAAAGTTACAAACATCAAGACACACACAAAGATACATATGATCATGAGTGTTATCATATATAAGTTCAAGTGCATTGACATAAACAAGGTAGCTTTCCGTTAACATAGGAGAGCTTACAAATGTACTACACAATTTTGGCTTTCTCTATGTATCACCATACATATCATAGTATTGTGGCTTTCATGGTTTTGATATAATTCAACCAGTAAATCTCACCAGTTTGACGAGTCTTGATCCGCAGAGTAGGAGTGAACGCTCCTAAACCATTGCTAGTCCGGCCAGCCAGTTTTATCTCGTACACGGTGTCCGACATCAAACCTTTCAGCGTAGTCGCGGTTACCGGTTCGATAGTCACTTCCACAGGATTTCCCTGCACGACATCAACAGATTATTTAAACCGCAATATACATCAGTTTCCAGTTACATGAACTGCATGATTTACACTTCAACAATTACAACTGTGCGAATATTCTCATGAAAATATGTGAGCGGATTCTTACTGTAGAGAAAGAGATTCCAGACTTGCACAAAACTGAGTTATTTTTCCAACATAAGTCAGCAAAGTTTTGATGCTTACCGGGCACCCTGACTCGGAGCAGTTGTATACAAGCAGGTAGCTCAAAATGGCCGGGTCGTTCTCGTCGGGTTGGCTGCCCCAATCCGGCGCGGTCCAGTTCAACGCTATTTGATATGGGTCGTCGGAAACACCTCGGAAATTACCAGGCTGCGGCGGAACTGTAAGGCAATGGTATCATCAGAGTTCATATTGAAATCTTGAAACACATGAAGCAATATCATTTTGGCTTTTAGGCCCAACACATACAAGTCGCTAATGTCGCATTCCTTCTTTCACTGTATCCTCATAAATTGTGGTTTACTTTAGACAAGCTATGCCGCAAATGGAATATCCTATTTGGATACAACAATTCTAATTGCGAATTTCATCGAGTGAAACTGAATTTGCCTGTGTATCGTTTAAAGGAGTGTCCCTGGTCCAAATTTACCCTTCCAGAGTTACTGAGTAATGTGCTGTAGTCTTTAAACAGCTTGTTTTGGCATCACTAGGGCAATAATTACTCCTTTTATTTCATTTTGTGTTATTTTATCTTCATTTTCCATGGATAAGGGGGTATTTGCAGTCCCAACTACCTCTCAAACCACATTTCACATCCTACAAACCTTTATCTATACTTTGATAGTATTACGCACTTACGCAGTACTATTTCTACACGAATAATCCCATAGACTAATTTGAGCACTCAAGTCCTAGACTTATTACCTAGCAACACGCTCACCTCCAGTGGTTGTCTTAACAGTTATGGGATCAGACCCGGGCCCTTCACCGAACTCATTGATCGACGTGACAGTCAATGTGTATCTGACATGCTCGGTCAATTCTCTGATAACCAACGCCCGGGACTGGCCCTCGGCTTCTTTGTGGTTCCACTCTGAAAATAACAATCGGTTACAGTACCGACACGGCGACACATAGGCCTGGACAGTGTACAGACTCCAACAATAAATTCACCCAAATGAAATTAGATATAGGCCCACTCACCACTTTTATTCAGAGACGGAACACTGGTGTAGTATATCTTGTACCGCGTAATAAATCCATTCGCCTCAATCGGTGGTTGCCAGACCACCATGATAGAACGAGAATTCTCCAGAAAGGCCTTGATGTTGCGTGGTGCACTTGTGGGTACTAAATCAGAGTAAGTTTAAATATATTATATTCATTATATCAATCGAGATACCCCATCATCTCAATTTTTACATATAACAGCACGCAATCATGGAAGTGGCCTGCAGTTGGCATATTGTAAACCATTGGTTCCCCACCTTTTACGAATCATCACCCCGTTATCTGAGAAGATATATATTTGCCGCCTCCCATATTGTAGGATCAAAGAATGAGGACATATAAGCTAAATCTGATCGCTGGTAAATGGACTGAAAAAGGTCGAGATAATTGCAAAAACTACATCCATTTTCGGGGATATTAGTCATTTTATGTTGATCGCGACTCGCGAGCAGAGGTAGTCAAAGTGGACTGAGCAGTAGCAAATGAATAGTTAACCGGAATGTCTTTCCGACATTGCAAAATACCATAGCGGTCAACGCTGTTGAATTTTATCGCCACTAGATGGCAGACGGGAATATTTTGCTTAACGCATTATTACTTACTTTTCCCCGCGGTACGGAAGTTTGCCGGTTCGCTTTTACAGCCTTCGCCCAAATCGTTTACACCAGACACTGACACTTCGTACAAAGTAAACGGCTTCAGACCAAGCAGAGTATATCTGAAGACGACAGAATTCAATTAGCAAACACATTGAGAGCTCCATATCGCGAATTGAAAAGGTTGGCATGAAGAGCCTTCTAAAACATATTAACGCTGTGCTTTATGGTTGCAAGTTAAGCTATAAAGGCAATTTCAAATGGTAGCAGTGCTGAGGAATTACTTCCGGAACTGCCTTTGAATTTTAAGGAATTACTAATCAAACGGTTAAATGGTAGAAGCTAGGATAATTTATCCATCTGTACACACGTATATCACCATATTCTATTCTCTTCAATTTGCAACCCCCTTTGCTGTAATTCGTTATGGACATCTGTCCTACAAAATGTCAATATATTCCTATTTATGCAGGTATATAGCAGGGTTGTAACCAAGTCACAAGGCTCCGAGTCACAAGTCAATCTGACTTTTGTAGTTTTGACTCGAGTCAAGTTATTTTCAATTCATTACCGAGTCAATTCCAAGTCTAAGTCAGCGAGCAGATGGTCGAGTCCGAGGTATGGTATTAGGACTGGAGTTCGAGTCCAAGTCATTGCGTTGACTGCTCAGTTTCTAGTTAAAGTCTTGTTTAACCTACTTCTTATAACTCAAGTCGAGTCGAGTCATTTCCGTATTCTGATAAAATGACTCGATTCAAGTCGAGCAATCAGAAAATCACCACTTGAGCCGGACTCGAGTCATTACAACCCTGGGATATAGACATCAGTGCGGCTAGGAGCAAGAAAATGCCTATTTTGTGGCTGCTTGCTGCAAATTTCGGACCTTGGACGCTGTTACGTCCTTTTGTACAGTTTGTGATGTCATGCTATTGTTGATGTTTATCCGCTGTACGTCAGCCCTGACGGATTTACATCTTGATTACTAATGCATTTACTTGGGCAATAATAAGTTTGTGCATAACAAGGATTAACCAAACACCCTTCATACAATCTGTTGCCTCCTAGAAGTATTACTCACGTGTTGGACCCTATATCCGGTACAATAAAATACGGATCGTCCGTCTTCTCTGCTTCCCTGTAATACAGAACGTAACTGGACGGCGTTTCGTCCTCAGCTGGCGCCCAAGACAGTGCCGCTGACGAGCTTGAGGGTGATTCCAGTAGCGACAAGGAACCAGGAGCCTGCAAATCGTAGAATATATATTGTGTTAGCAAAATGACAACACGCAGATGTACGTCATGGTGATCATGAGTTACTTAAGTAGGTTTTGACTGATTCCACTAATTACTCCAAGTTACTTCCAGTTCTACTTCACGTTTTTGGGCTAAACCACATACTTTTTACACTTTGCATATTGTAAATTAGAAAGTAGTCTGGAGATGTTTGCATCAATTTTATGCGTGAAATTGTGATAACGAATGGTGGAAATAGCTCCAGTATCGCGTGAATTGAATATACATTCAAAATTCCACCTATTAGTGGTTTCTTTTGCGTTAGTCTTGAAGATGCACCCTGCAATTTCAAAAGTACCAGCATTCGAATGTAGGCCAAAGCCAAGGCATGCGATCCCTCGAAAACTTCTATCTTATGAAACTACAAACTTGAATACCTACTATTAAACCCTGCATTTTCTACCTAGATTCTTAGAAAAACCTGTACAGCCAAGCATTTTCGCCATACTGAAGAAATACTTTTTCATATACACTGCTCAATGAGTAGATGCCTTGGTTTTACAGTACATGGATTTCACTATCCACGTGAGATTACTGCAAAATCGTGGAAATTTGAGCGACGAAAATATATTTTACAAATTAACCAGTTTACCAGGCACCACCTTAACACAACTTACCGACGGCAGAGCTCTAACTCGCACGTGAGTGGTGAAATGGATCCTATTGACTTCGGAAACGGCCACACAAGTGTAATTGGCAGACTTCTGGACGTTGACCAAGGGCAGAACTAATCTTCCGGAAACGGGAGGTTCTCCAGGTTTTGGAAGGAGTATTTCAGGGTCGGCAGAAGGTCCATTCTCTGTAGAGAAAGAAAATAATGCAATTCGACCAATGTCCAATCATTTACGATTAAATCTATGGCATGAAGCCCAGAAGAGGTCGATTGCAATGCATTTGAATCTCAATTGAATACTATTTAGGTACGGTAGTGTAGATATGCTATATACTTGTTTTTCTTAATCAAGGAACCTTGTTCAATAGCTACCTATATCAACATTCAACAGTCTCTCCAAGAGTCTCTGAAAGCCAAAGTAATAACATCATTCTTGTCGAATATCCATAGTTAGCATGCATCATTTCCATTGTTTTTAATAATTAATTGGGTGATAGAGTCTAGTCCAGACATTGATACTTGCATTATATCTACCAAAAGGAAATTGGTATAGCTTTCAAAAGCATTACGTTCATCCAAGGACGAGAATATTCGAGCGCTACCTCGACTGAAATTATTTCAGTAAAATCAACGTATCTTGAATCGCATACTGTATCAAAAATATGTGAAAACTAAACACGCAATTATTTCATGATATATCACATCACAAGAAGATGAACGTAATGACTAATGATCTCGGATCAATTGGTAATAGTTACTTGCCAGTGATTAAATTAAGACACGGAGTGTAAGATGACAATTTTTCAGTCACCCATACAATGCATAGAAAAAAACGACATCTTCACTCACCCTTCTGCCAAGTAACACTTGGCATCGGCCCACCGACTGCCACGCACGTTATGTTCAAATTCTCCCCTTTCACGACATCATATTGCTTGTAAGGTGCGATCGAAAATTTACTCGGAAATACCCGCCCTTCAACACGCAAATGTACCGTGTTAACGGAAACAATGCAACATTTTCATTTTGTTATACATCTAGCTAGTGGCCATCAAATATGTCCCAGGTAGTTAGGTAGTACGCAGCACAATTTTCAAGCACAGCTTGTGAAATTCGAGTTCGTTTGTAGGAAAAAGTTACTTTCATCCAAAACATGATAGTCCTACATGTCATGTACTACATACCACCATTTTCGGAAGCCACTCCCAAATGAGAATTATAATCATGATTGATGCCTCGTCCAAGGCAAAAATGAGTAAACAAAAGTAAAACCCACAGTGGTTCCCATACAATACCATAATTCCCACAAGGCTGTTTAGAACACAAACAATCATATTCAGATGGACGAAAAATCAAAACATTTTCGCCAAGTGGTGATACAACACCAATACTGACTACTCCGCTCAAGAAGCCATTAGCCAGTTGAAACAACACCGAAATACCTCATGAAAAGATTCGATACAACAGGTCCGTATGTACCAGTAACACTCCCTGCCACAGCGATATTAAATCATCTTAATCCCATAAATCTTGTTACTTTTGGCAGGTTGTTGGAGTTAAAAGGACTACAATATCATAATAATGTCTCTCAATAGTTTTATGATACATAAGTTAACATTGTCAGTCAAGTCAGTCCGTCATAACAACTCAAGAGAAGCTATCCTATCCTTTGAGAAATATGCTTTAACCTAGCCATGATATTATCAGTGAGTGGTATTTTGTTATTAAAAATCTTTCCAAGTGTGTTATCCCACAGACCCACAGAATTGAGCATGAGAGCGTCTATGGGTGTAGCCAGAGATGACTCGTGGTGGTATGGCTTGGCTACATCTTAAATCGACATATCGACATGATGGCCATGATGATACATTTTTTGCCTACTTCTGTCGTGTTCATTTTGCAGGCGTTTTGGAGTCAAGATATCAGGGTTCTGACACGAGAGTACGATTCCTACATTGCTTGTCTCGATTTGGTCTCAAGGCAGTATAATACCAAGGTACAGTTCTTACGTAAGAAACTCATCTTGTGATCTTGATACGCATTTCAAGGATGAAATGCGATTTCACGGACAATGGAATTCACGAATTTGATAGAATCAATAGCGTTAAGGAAAATAGGAAGACGCGGAAGCCTCGAAATATTTCGAAGAATGCCGACATTTTCCTTTTTCGTTAACGACCAAACATACAAAGGAAACCTCCATTGGTTCGACACGTAATATGCATATATGTGTGTATGGAAATTCGATAATACCTTTACGTGCTCTACCTGTTGCAGGTTCAAAGTAATAAATGCGCCGAGAAAAGAAGATTAGAATTAGCATCGTCATTGATCAAGGTGCAATTACGCACTTGATTAAATTAGAATATATAATTTCCACACAAGTCGACGTTATCACAGGTCCCAGCTAAGAATGGAACTATCCTATTGGATAAGCGAAAAACCAATTGTTGTCTCATAATAGCAGCAAAATAAGGGAGAACGGAATCATTCTTGGGCGTTTTTCTGTATTTGTCTCTCGTTTGAAACGTGTAAAACGTACAGTGGAAATACCGAGTTGTTTTGTAAATGGGGATAATCCACACTAACGAGAATGTCGGAATGAAGTAAAAACAATCAATCATTCCCACTGCTACATGGTATTAAAAATTTATATAACTTCTATATAAGCGGACTTGATCACTTACTTCGTAATATGTATTACATAATTCAGTAATGCATACAATCAGCCTTGACTGGTAGTAAAAGTTAGACTACGAGTAGATGACTCTCGCTATCTAATCAGAGACAACTTACGCTCCACCTTAGCGTGTTTAATCCTAGATTACAGATGATAGGTAGTACAACATGTAAATAGCACACATACTTTTCACGTATAGCATTGCAGGCTTTGAGATAGCGGTTCCAATGGAGTTCTCCGCCGCACAGTGATACTTCGCCATGTCGCTGTTACTTGTCTTTCGAATTTGTAAGGTACCTTCAACGGAGGCGAAGATATTTATTTCGAAATCGGATCACTGTGCAAGATATCATATTATCCTAATCAGTGGTACGGCATTTTCCACAACATACTCTTTCATCCCGGTGGGGGAGCGAGCTGGTTTCATGGGAAAATTCGTTAGCAATGAACCGCTTCGTTACCTAATCCCCAAAGCGTGACAATGTCTGGCACCATACGAGAAGCAGGCACGGCGCGGGTCTGCTACAGGAAAAAATAATAACCGTTTCCGCGGCAGTATTCACGCATTTCATGGGAACGGAAACATGCTGATTCCGCGATACATGCTATGCTATCGAAGACGTAGAGTTCGGCTACATTTATCGTACATGCGTGCCACCAACGCGTACGTTTCCAAGTAGACACGTAACTCTATATCGATATTAAAGACGGTAACACCGGTCACCTGCAGGGCATGTAGGTATCAAATCTAACGGAGCTTTTTAGCCTTTGCTATATGATTAATTACATCAGTCTCGTAGTGGTAAAGTTGCGTTTATGAATGGATCATTTAAATTTTTCACTCGCAGTGTGTGGAATTAAACAAGAATTAATTCTACATTCCACCGTTGTTATATGTGATCATCTCATAGCATCAACAGTGAGAGGATTACGGAAGTTATGTGGTATCTGTGCCAGAGTTGTAAAGGCTCAATTTTTGGTGACTCGACTTGACTCGAGTAAGAGTCATCTTTTCAAATTCCTACAATGTCTCCCACTAGAGTCGATACTTGTATTCGAGTCATTGTACATGACTCAAATCAAGTCATATGACTCGAAACTAGGAAGGCCAACAAAGGCATTTCATTTTAATAATGTTATCCATTATTGGTATTTCGTCTATCAGTCCTGATACTTAAAAATAGGGCCAGAAACTGCTAGGATTGAGGAAAATTACTATCTTATGACTGCGACTGCGAGCCATTCTATATCACTCGAGCAGAGTTGAAAAAGTGGATTATACCGGATTGAACTGACAACTGAACAGTGAACAAAATGACTTGGACTCGGACTCGAGTCAAAACACTATGACTCGGGCTCGACCCTCTACTAGCTGACTTGGACTTGACTCGGCGGTGCATTGAAATTGACTCGACTTGACTCGACTCCAGACTATAAAAGTGAGATTGACTTGTGTATGACTCGGAACCTTGTGACTTGGTCACAACCCTGCCTAGAACTAATGCTCAATTTGTCCACGGTTTGGTCATGGTGTAATGAGCTCACAGCATTACTAACGATGTTCCCTATAATGCCCATAGGTGGTCGGTCACTCACAATAGTCATTGTTCGTGCTCAGTATTGTTCAATATTTCTACTGTACATGTAGAAGTGGCCGTTTTTAATTGAGTAAAAAGTTAGTAGGTACCGTTTACCGTAGCGCCTATGCTTCGTAATGATACCACGTCACAACAGCTG
>KE605455.1:10855-21157 GCA_000444245.1 Botryllus schlosseri
GCTGTAGTGAGAAAATTGATATCAAGCAACACGGGTCAGAGAACGCGCTATATAAATAAAAATGACAGATCAGATCGAATTCGCTAATTTTGTCAGTAGATTGACACTTATGAAAACAAATAAATATCTCAATAGCGTGTGATGACTTCATCACGCATCTAAAAAGGAACACCGGGTAAGTCGATGAAGAAGATCCATGTTGGAATCAAATGGAGGGTGCATGTGGATGTCGGATCAATCTGCCACTCGCATATTGCATGCATTCTCGAAACGCGAAGTAGAAATATGCGCGTGCGCAGTAAAACGGTCTCACCAGTTCCATTTGCCGCAACGACCCCGCCGGTATCTACATATGCGATAAAATAAGATCTTTAGGCTATAACCGCATAACGCGAAGGTGAATTCCGCGCAAATGCAATATATCGGTAAAACAACTGAAATAGCGCTGGCCCGGTGTTATGGAGGCTAATGACCCGAAATCCCCAATTGTCGTCATTCAAAGTCAAGTTTGAATATGTGATTTATCATTACAAATTACAATAGTGACTAATCTCATCAATTATGCAGGTCACAAATTGTTGGCTATTTTAATACTTAAAAGGGCATGACTTATCCTGACGCTTACGGACGGGTTTCGCTTAAAACGGGATATAAGACTATACAGCTAGAGCTAGACATTGAGAATACCCATTGTGTTGACCAGGTGAGTGATCAGATTCAACTGCCGTGCCATGCATACGCTATAACAGTATACCCCCTTTAAAGGGTGCGTTTTCTCTGGGCATTGTAGAAGTACAAAAGACAGAAGGTGTGTGCCCATCTAACGTACTTTCTGCTTCAGCTCAAGTCTATAAACAAGGGTTTAAGTTACATAATCTTACATGGCCGGGGCATGCAGACTCGCGGACTTTGGGTTTCAAGAATCATTCAAGCTAGCTTATGCGGCAAATCTGCTAGATCCGTGATCAAGAGATCGCTAATCCCTCGCTTAAACAAGCTCTCAATGACGTTTAAACTCGAGCATCGGATCAAGTACGATGCGCACATGTCTTTATTGCATTATTATGTTATGATCCAGAAGACATATCTTTGTGACTATATAGTATGACTTTGAATGTAGAGTATTACAAGACGGTAGTGCTAAAATCAATAATAAATTTTCAGCAATGGGCCAATTCACGCACCCTTATTCGAACAACATCACAATGATGACACTTTAAACCAGGGTTGTAACCGAGTCACAAGGTACCGAGTGACAAGTCACTTTGACTTTTATAGTTTAGGCTCGAGTCAAGTCGAGTCATTTTCAATTCACCACCGAGTCAAGTCCGAGTCCAAGTCACAGAGCAACGGGTCCAGTTCGGGTCATAGTGCCTACTGTTCAGTATCGAGTTCAATGCAGGTTCAACCGTCTTATGTGGAACTCCCGTATGATATCGAAGGCCTCGGATTCACAATATCCGCCATTTACATCATTCTAAACATGCTTATTCGAACAGATAAAAATTCATTTTCAGGACCTATTTTTCAATCATCAATAGTCACATAGAATGTGTCGAGTCATGCGCAATAACTCGAGTACAAGTCGAGGCAGCAAAAACTTGCGACTAGGAGTCAATACAACCATTCTACAAAGTTTAAACTACGGGAACGTTATTTAACTAAATCCACGAATGGTTGTCATTAGACACCGTTACAAACCACACAGCACAATACTAGTTTTGATTTATCATGAACAACACCACATATATCACACATGAGCAAGACAACCGCAAAATGATATTATGTCAGCGATACTTCTTAAGATTTATTGCCGCTGTATCACATCATATCGTCGTAATATGTCTAAATTGGTACAACTGATTACACTGAGGTCCACCTCAGAATTTATAGGGTAGGATATTACGATTGTTGCGGATAGTATCACGCAGACAAGTCGTTAAACACATTTGACTACCACAAAATACGGTCAGTATTTGCCCGCCCTGAAATTACTGCACCGGAAATTTACGACCCACAATCAGCGCGACAACGCTACAATAAATCACAACACAACGCCAGGTAACAAAAATCAACTTGGTTATGTGTTGCTCGTTTGCGCGGAGACCAAAAGTCTGGAGCGAACTGCAGTCGTGCTAAATATGGGCAAGTCACGCGATAAAAATATTACTGTCCAAGGCGTGACCAATGAGACCATGATGCTGGTAACATATTGCAGTTACAATCCACCGACATCGACATAAAAGCTATTCGGATTACCGTACTTAATATGTTGGATTTGAATACTTGGGACATCGGACTATTTAACAAATTTCGGCCATAGCGTGGGGTGTAAATCATTTGGACATAAACCCGTTAAGTTGGCCTAAATGAGCCAAATGCGCCGAATCGTATGGGGTTATGCCCCGTAATGTATATTGTTTGTGGCGTACTACCTCTTTGCGCTATCTTGGGGGGTACATAAAAACAACTCGCTGTGTCCATGTGATATAGCTACTTACCAAACGATGCATTTGGCTCATTTACGCCGAAAGGAATGGGTAAGAATGCAGAAGTTGATGATTTTATTCACACTTAACGGTAGAGTGAAATCGGTATAATACACGATTTTCGTTAAGGACAGATTTTTCCATATTTTTTGTTTTACGCAACGCCTCCTGGGCAACGGGTCAAGTAATAAAAGCCCCCTACCCCCATAACACATATCAAAATTTGTTTTATGTAATGCACAAACAATCCCGGTTTGTGCGAATGGCCTGTTATCTAATTCATAGGCAGCCACTCACTGAATATCACACTGCAAACTGTTCATTGTTCAAGTACAAACAAAGTCTTTGCGTCAAATACTACTCAAGGGTCAACGGTTTATTCACAGAAGCCTCTAAATTTGTCAGAAAACAACCCAACAATTCATGACATGTGATCTTTGCATACCTTGCGGTAAAAGCGTGATTCTTTCGTCCGTGATCGTCATCCGCCTGAAATCTTTGTACCAAAACATTCTGGGGGCGGGATACCCATGAGCGGCGCACACCAACGCCCCATCTTCGCCCAAGGCGATAGTCTTCACGACTGGATGAATCGTGATCACGGGATATCCAGACGGCAAGTCCGATTCTGAAACGGAATCGACACTTCAAATTTAGACACCTATTTTAACCCACAACTCTAAAGCCGCGTTGCGTAAATAGTCGACACAATATCGGATTCCAGTAATCGACACGGATAAGTACCGCTTTAACTCGTACAGGACAGAACGAATGCAAATATGCAGCTAACGAACGCCAAACGCACTCGAAAATTGAACATAGTGCGGATCAAATTACAAATATGACAATTGCGCCGCGTAGTGTCGCCAATGAGTCGCTTAAATCCTATACATACAGTTCATCGACGGACAACTAGCCTAATGGAAAATACACATCTGCCTGCAGTTCCGACCGATGAGCACCATGGATATTACGATATGTTATCGGTACCCGAAGATCTAGTTCTAATTGCACGTTATGAAAACGCAGGAGTAGGCGGAATAGCTTTTTACATGGTCTGAAATTACTAAAGTCTTGTCCCATTCGGCACTGCGAGTTGCAGCCAATTTGAACGAAGGATCGGTCATAATTGTGTGCACGCCCGTATTTAGCAGCGGGATCTATACCCGCGATGGTAATTATAATTAACGCACTTCGCTGACAGTGTAAACCGACTCGAGCATCGCAGAATTGGATTTACTACCTTAGTTATAGATCATGAGCTTAGCTTAGTACTTTAGTACTTTAGTAGGTTAGCAATAAATACACCCTAACGGGTATCGCACACCACCGGCGTGTTTAGTAAATCGACGGTACAGCCTAATCTTACGCTAGGGTCAGATTCTCACGAGGCCTACGCCTCTATGTATGCACCGCTAAATTAAAATAACCACGAAGCATGTGTTAACGTAATGTAAACAATGATATCCATAGCACATACTGGAGTGTCCAATCAGCATCAATTAGGCGTCAGTCCGTTGGGAGTATAAGGAAGGATCTAGTGACGAAGTCGTCATTAAGTTCAGAAGACCATAAGAGTAAGCAATCGCCTCAATTTTCGAACGTTGTTTACAGAAATCCTGGCGTGGTCAAAACAGATTTGCACTACATTTCTACTAAGCAGCCCACAAAGTCGAAAGCGCGGGCCTGAGTATCAACAAAATTCTGCGCGATAAATATCGTTCGTGATAGATTAGCATGGTATGATCGATGGTATGAATTGTGCAGAACCAACGTAATTCGACCGTATGTACACGGCGCCTACAAAAATTACGTATATATCCAACTTCATTCGATATAACTTGGTAAGTAACGAGACACAACGCAGCCCAGGGGCGATAAATAAATGGCGTCACCAAACCAGCATTGTTTACGTTTCGCTTAGCGAAATTACCGAAAGGTTGTGATCAACGCGACCAGCCAAGCACACGAAAACACACAAACCAGCACCAATTCACATAGTAATGAGGTATTTGAACAATTACCACCTAGAGGTGGGTATAGGGTAATGTAGGGCGATAAACGGTGCTTACCATCGATTTATTATTCAAGATGTCAGATTACATGTCTATGTCTGTACTCTTTAGACAAAGTTAAGTTATAAAAAATTGAGGGAAATATACCGTACAAAGATCACACTTTTGATACCAATCTTTAGTAAACTTAGGTATGTACGAAACAAAACTATCTATTTGGTGATAGCAATACTGGTGTGAAAAATATCAACAGCCTGTCGCATGCCGGAACTTAAAACTGACTAAGAAATATCTAACACTAAGAACGGCGTTTGTGGTTATTCAGTGGAGAAAAGTGTTCAATAATATGCCAGTCATGCCACCCTCGACGAGACTTAACTTTGTACCAGTATGATACAACGACCGATAAAGTACCCCGATAACAGGTAATGCTAAACTTTAGTGGGCCATCAACAACGGTTATGCGACGTTTAGCAGCTTTATCTACTGGGTAGTCGGATCGAGTAACTCAAAATTGGAGAATGACGACACAAAAACCTCCATTGATAGAGGCTAACTCTGACAAATGTTAATATGGCAGTAACCGCCCTTGCGCAAGTTGGATCAGACATCACTTGGTAATCGTGCGTGGGTGGTGTGGACCTTGATGAAGTTGAAATTAAAGTGGACTACGTTACTTCAGTTTACGACCTGGAAAAGGGGTGCAAATCCAGTGATTTCTAGCTAATTTATATAACAGCGCAATGTTCATAATAATAATTAAAGAAACTTCGAGGAGGCCTCAGTACTGCCGCGAAAATAACACAGGTGTCGAATCAATTTCGCCGTGAAATTTATACGAAAACATCCAGGCAAGGCGTGTATGGCAACGAAACCATACCCAAAGACGCGTATGATAAACAAGTGCGCGAGAGTTATGAAAGTCAAAACTCCGCCACAAACGATTGTCTTCCATATTTACCAAACACGGGAATTATACCTTGACGCCAATATGACTGAACTCAAAATACACGAGGAAAACTTAAATATTTGGGTTAAGCTACATCGCCCTTCACGAATGGTACAGCAGTGAGTTTCTTCCAAAGATAGATTCTTATTTTTCAGCTTTTAAACAATATTGATAACATCGAAATATCCCAGTGGGATACTAGAAACGGAAACGCAGTGAGCCGGTACATACACGAAGTCTACAGGTGCAGATATGGAATCACAATACAGAATATAGGTCAGGTGTAAATCACCATGGTAGTCGAAAAATACCAAGAATACCACAAACAACAACAATACCCGAAGTCAAGAAGATTTGGATGTATTACTTACACCCTCAGCCGACCCAAGCATATGAAAATGTAGGTTGATCAACGAGAATGCAAATGAACAGCTAAACTTGATATGAAATCACAATCGCAGCTAAAGCAAGCAGAAGAATTGGGATAACATGATAGCTGAATCGATCGTAGTTACAACAATAATTCAGCTGCTACGGTAATTAATTTCTCAACAGATGTATATATAATAGAATGGTACTTTCATATTGGAATGAACCCGAATATTGTCGGCTGACAGTCGTCAGCGGTAATCGTCAGCAACTAGTAGAGAATTGGAAAGAACTTTGTACATCAACAATCGTATCACCAAATATGACGTCACAAACATGAAATTTCGAAACATACGGCAACCTAGTTTGTGCCAACAGGAGTTCGTGTACCATCGAAAAATAGTACATTGAGGTTTATTTCAATCTGAATAAACTAGTCAGTTGTATATTGAAGTTCTGAGCCCTCCAAGACGCTCTTCAAATCTATATATCCATTTACAGTCACCATGTATATCATCAACCTCTGCTTTTAAATTTGCGCTTAGCGTTTAAGCAATTCTAGATGACAATTTTGCAGTCGTCTAGGGATTTACCCAGCGTTTCGTGTAGGGAAAGCTAACGCTCCGTGATATACGCTCGGCTAGCATATTGTGGTCGATAATATCACAGGCATAAGGTACACCAGGTACGCGGTACAAGCAACCAGATCATAAAGTACCGTAGGGACCAAATCCGAAAGCACACTAAACCATAGACCACGTATCCGGCTCAAACATAGTCCCACCGCAAAATATTTGCGGATAACGAACGTATATCGCCCCGTGACGTATCTATTTACAAATCAGAATCGCGGCGGACACAATAACCTACATTTACAAGCGATGTCCAATTCCTTATATGGTCTTTGTGGGCGAAATGTCTCGTACTGGTTTGTTCGTATATTCTCTCATTGAGAGCTGGCGACTGGTTTGTCGCGTTCCCAATTCGAATAATACTATAAAAGCGTCGCATTACCGGTGTCCATTATTTCGAATCTTTTGTGTGATGTATGAGTAAGATACGCGATTCGGGACTGGACAAAATGCGTGGTCCGTTACATGCGAATAGTGTATCGGTATGTATTGCCCTAGTTTAAATCCTTCTAAAATCATAGCTACGAATGCCATGTGTACGCTAGAAGAGGACCACCCCTGTGATAAACCGACGAATTGGTGAATCAACTCGTTTAGTATGCTTTCTGGTGTTTTGAGTGGTGTAAAAATCTATCTTAACACTAGCAAGCCTAGTATTGACGTGTATCGCCTACCATATCTGGCCGTACATCTGAACCATGCAATTTCGGAATACCCCGAGTTTCACTTATATCCGATTGGAGCACTCTCGAGTCGAATTCAAATCTGGTCTTAAACAGCGGGGTACTCAGTGTCACAATTACCCAGTCGCGACAGGCATCCCATCGCATTCACATAATATGCTGTTGCAATACGGGATGGTAAAGATTTCCGAAAGTATACGCCTTCCAACACTCCGGTGAGGGAAACCTACCTAGTGCGTATTCACTATTTATACATAGACAACGTACCAATGGTAGTGTGGTATAACCGGGAAAAATTTTCGTCCCAAGATAGGTGAAAATCAACAATCGTTTAGGCCAGCGGTTCTCAACCGGGGGTCCGCGAAGTATTTTCAGGGGGTCCGCAAGGCCTTAAAATATTTGATAACCTAATTTGTATTTTTTTTATTTCGGAAAATCACGAGGCAGTTTTGCTTCATTACTAGTAAAACTCCAGAGCTCAAATCAACAGAATATGGCCATCTTAGATGAAATATCCTACTGTGCAGACTCATTTTGATTGCTAAATGGTCAATAGCCTACTGATACAAACATTTTGATAACCTAATTTGTATTTTTTCAAATTCGGAAAATCACGAGATAGCTTCACTTCATTAATAGTAAAACTCCAGAGCTCACATCAACATATTAGCTATTTGATATGAACTATCCTGCTGTGCAGGCTCATTTTAATTGCTAAATTGTCAATCGCCTACTGATACAAACATTTTGCTGTTTAGAGATGTTTTGTTGGGGATTGTTGAAAAAAATGGATGAGAAAAGTCAATCTTCGAAATATTTACAAAAATCCATTTTCTCCTGTGATATACATAACCATGTTTTCCATAATAACTTAAAGATAAGCTGCTAGATATAAATGACCAGGCTTGTCGTTATATGTTCATTATAAAAAAAATGTTTGTCAATTTTGGTGGCATATTTGTTGCGATCATACCCGAATGTGTCGACGGAAGCGTTACGCGTTACTAATTCATTCGCCACCACCTATATTTGTGGAAATGGATTTTCGGCACTCGTTCATATCAATTCGACGGAACACGTACACGACCGACACGACCACGTATTTCAAGAAATGCAGTTGCAGAAATCGTTTTGAAATAAAATAAGTCAACCCAATTTTTACATGAATAGTGTGGTCTTATTTTCAAGAAAAGTCATTTTCTTGCTGTTTAGCACTAAGCCTGCAGTTATCATTTGTACGAGACGCAGGTAACCATTGTACTATTATTGAGCTAAATTTGAACTGAAACTTCCGAAAGATGTCCGCGAAGACAAAAAGGTTGAGAACCACTGGTTTAGGCAGTAAGCTATTTATTGTGTATTTCGTGTGAAGTAACACATGGATTTCACATTCATGAACATAAAGAAAAGGACAGTTTAGCGGTATCAATTACGATGACAACTCATCAATTGTGCTACCGCAAATGAACATTCTCAAACCAAAACATTGCTCACCGCCATTTTCCGAAATGATTAGTCGCTACAACCACAAAGTATGGAAGAAACGGAACACGCAATCACATAGAATCAACAAATATAATCCAATCAAGACAATTACCGAGTCGCATGACTTCAATACAGGAGAAAATGTGGGCCCCATCGGAAATAGACAACGGAAAACAAGTAACACTAATCGCGTGCTTGTCGTCACTAAAGGAACACCCACCCGTTTCCGGTACACTGAAACGCCTGCTAATGATTTATTCATTGCATATTACCGTTAACCGAATTCCATCACGAAAATCATTACAATTTACGTTGCAGTTAGGCGCGATGTCGATGCATGCGGCGAGATAGAATTCTCAAGTCCAATTTCAGAACATTTGTCGTAACCAATGTTCCCTCTAAGCTGCGCACGTGCGCAAATGCGCAGTGCTGACACAATCTCTGCGCGCAGAAAGTCTAAGTTGCGCACAAAAAATCCGAAGTGATGACCTTTGTTTTTAGTTCTTACGCAGTGTTGTGCAAGGGCCTGCGCAGTGAGTCGGTGAGTGTGCGCGGACTCGTCAAAAATTAACGGGAACATTGGTCGTAACCATCGACAATGCTATCTATAGTAAAGACATCGTAATATCGAGCAATTCCACTACACTTGAGAAAAAACGATTGGTACCTATGGCCGATCCGATGCCTATTGCTGATACCTATGGCCGATCTGATACATATGACCATGGTTTAAGCTCGATGATTCACATACTGCTGTTTTGCCGTCAATAAAACAGTGGGGGCAGAATTTTGCGATGACCACCGAGGTAGTTTTTAAGCGTTTCGCCCTTATATTCGATTAGTATTAACGTCAACTTTCTGTTATCGTTATTTTCTCCCGTAAAATCGACACCCACCAATGGAATAATATTCCGATAATCAAATTGAATTTCAAGATCTGATTTATGAATAATTGTTTCCAATGACCAGTATGGTAACACGGTTATAGAAATGCAAATTGCATTTTTGTGATACACACATCGATACATGTAATGTTTCCCTTCGTGTCATCAAGCCATACCATACTTCAGGTCGATTAGAAAGGTCAGTAGTAGGACTTTCTCAGTAGGTAGAACGTAGAAAGTAGTTTGTTTCGACCTTACATATCTTGATATACAGCTGTGGATGTCCAAAAGTATAGGCCTACAGAAAGAGATATCATTTTGGGAATGTACTCGCAGGGAGTAAGATTTCACAAAAAAACTATTGCTTTTATACAACACCACCGAAAACCCAGGATATCCATTAGATCTCAATGACATCTCGCATGTCCAACCCAACAGTCTTTTCACACAGCGGTTACGTCATCGACATGACGAAATTTGATACCGGATGAAAAGTTCACTAGCACCTGCCACAGATTACAGCACATCCAGTCGAGACACTCAATAATTTATTAGAAACCCACCGAAGGCGTGACTCAACCTTACGAAAGTTATAGCAAGGTATAGGAGAAGCGCATTTGGTAGCTGCACATTTGACGTAATCAATATGGCGAGTCGGGTACCAGCGCAGGCCCAATGCAATGCACGAAAGGCGTCTCAGACTTTGTTGGCCAAGTGTTGCTAGCTTGCTGCTAACAATACATATATGCCAATGCAACGTATATAAAATCTTTCTAATATTTACCCCCCCCCCCCC
>ATSW01005521.1:0-12687 GCA_000444245.1 Botryllus schlosseri
CGAGTCACCTGCAAAAACGGTTGACTTGACTTGACTCGAGTCACCTTCGAAAATCGATTGACTTGACTTGACTCGAGTCAAAATGTGCAATGACTCGAGATGACTCGTGACTCGAAGGCAGTGACTTGATCCCAACACTGGTGTGGTGAGGTTCATCGTTGGTGAGGCACTCACCCTTTTAGAGTCAGGTTTACAAATATATAGACCCAAAATGGTAGCTGATTCAGTTGGCAACTCGTTTCTTATCACATTACCACTCTTCACACGCAGGCTACGTAAGAAGCTACTATATATATCCACAATTGCTATAGATATGGATGGAAAATTCAGAACAGCTACATCAGTGAGGGCATATCTTTGCGATGCACTACATGTTACCTGTCAGAACTGCACGATTCAAACAACACCGTCGGTTGGCCAATATGATAGCGCAATCATTCAACAATCAGTGAGGCAGATTCATATATGCCTCACCTGATTATCGTTTATCTGCGCTGCCGATTTTCACATTTGTTGGAGATTTTTTGGGGTAGGTGTTCTGACATAAATAACATTTAGATTTTCGGAATCATTGCGACAATAGCATTCCAATAATACCAGTTACTATAAATTCCGAGATATTTATGATGAATTGCACAATCACAGGTGATGCTTGGCCAGTCTGTGCCTCACCTCCCTTCGCGCTACATTTTTGAATGATAAGTATGCAAATTGAGTGATTTTGGGTGTAAAAAAGTTTCAAATTTAATCACTCATGAACATCGAAAGAAAATATCTATAATCACTAAAGATTTTCGCAATTTTCATATTGGATATATTTTCACAATAAGAAGAGGTGACCAAAGTAGTCATCACTGGTACTAAAGTGGAAGTAGCATTGTAAATTTATAGTCAAGTACAAGTAGAAGAGTAGAAGTAGCGATTTTCAAATAAATATTCTAGGTCAAGTTTTTCCTAGAAGTGGAAGTAGTCTAAAAATCTAACCATTTGAGAAAGCAGTAGTCATACACACACACAGACACAGTCACAGTTATATAGATACAAACCTGTACACCGCTATCAGTCGAATCTTCATCAAAATGATTGCTCCCATCCTCCCCGGGGAGGTCGAGCCCGAGTATCGCGTTCAATTCGCGATCGTCGAGCTCCGAGGTCACCGACGAATGTTCCGACGCGCTCGTGGAAGCTCCGATTCCGATAGAACGCAAGAATTCACGCGTGGGCGTCGACGTTTGGGACCGCTGCGAACCCTCGCTATTTAGAAGGTCTTTGATGACCGCGGTGTCTCCGGATTTTTGGGAGTGTGCCACACCCACCTTTGGATCGCTGCCGTGACTCGAAATAGGCGCCGAGTACTCCTGAATGTGAGCAGATGGCATAAAATAATGAAATCGATACACTTTTCGTACAAAAATAACAATTATATTCAAATTTTACAGGCAAGGTTGGCTGAAAAAACGCTGCACATATAATGTGGCTCAATTCAGGCCTGCAGAAGTGAACATATTAGAGTACAAAATTCTGGATTTGAAAAAAATAGTATTTACTGTAGGAAATTCGTTATTATTAATTATTATAGAACTACCCAAAAGTTTGAACACCAATAACTTCACTTTTACTGGTTCGGATAGAGTCAAATATGCTATGCATCGTTGTCTTAAACAACTCAGCCTGTGAAATTTGATGAAAAAAGTTATTTTTGAACAACCTCTAATTTTTTGATACTTATTCTCTTGGATCAAAGCACATTTTGATTTATTACATCGTTTACAGAAAATACATAATAGCAGCTACCTCGAGCATTCTGACTCGGTCTGTTTCACGGAGGTCGTCAATTACGTTCCTTGTGTGCTGTAACACGGCCGTCAAATCCGGGGTGTTGTATACCTCCTGCTTTTGCATTTTGTTTTTCAGATTCGCGACCTGCAAACAACAAGGCTAGTTAACTATGCCTGACGCAAACACCTTACGGGTAGATCTGGGCAAAATCGAAATAATCCAAATTGCTAAAACAAGACTCACCTTTTTCAGTAAAGTCTTATTTTCCTGTTCCAATTTCCCGACCGCTTCATCATAATTATGTTTCAATGAAGACAAGTCATGTTCAGCCTCCACTAATGACTGATCAGTTGCTTTTTTCTCTCTAACAAGCCTCGAAACGACGCCCTGTTGCTCTTGCAGGTTGCGCAGTTGAGACGCGGTCGTCTGAAGCTCTGTAGCAAGCTGGTTGCGTCTGCAGCATTCCTCTTTGAGTTGTTTTTCCATTTCCGTGCATGTGTGGGCTAGTTGTACGATGTTGGTGTCTCGGTTGTGTAGGTGTGACGATAAGTTTGTGACTTCGGCCTTCATCGAGCAGAGCGTGGCTGAATGCGATCGTTGCATTTCTTCCACCTTGTCGCGCAAACGACGTATCTCCGTGTTCAGATTGTTCACCTGTTCAAAGAGAGAAAAAATTGTTGAAGTAGAAATGGACATGAGTTGAATATGTCTCGCTCTCAATATTGAACATAATATTGACTCAAACTCGACCCGATGTTCTCGTACTTGGACTGAGGTGGTGAATTGAAAATGACACGGCTTGACTCGAGTCACAACTATAAAGTGAGATTGACTTGTGACTCAGAACCTTGGTTACAGCGCTGCGACTCGGGATAATCCTGGCGCGAAATCTTACCAAACTTTATACGCCGCGATCAACAGTATTACTCGGACGATTGGCATTCTCCTGAATAAGGCAACTTTAAGATCTCTGCCCTAAGTCTATAAAACAAAAACATATATATTTTTGAATTCATGAAAATACTAGTACATGAATAAGCTATAATTCTTGATTGTGGGTTTACTTTCTTCCCTATAACACCACACCAGCAATCAAAACATTGTGAGAGCAGAGCCAAGCTCGACCAGCGTAATAACAGAAGCTTGATTTCGGATTTATCGGTATCAGCTCAAATCCGGGATGTTATGAAATATCAAACCTTCGTCATTTCCATCCTCTTGACAGCATCGCTGAGTTCCTTGATTTGTTGTTGAGAATTTTCCACTTCTTTACACATATTTCTGTTTTCATCCCTAAAAAACCATGTTGCGTGAGGAAAATGCTAAGAAATAGACTCATGGAGAAAGTTAAGGTTTAATGCAATGATTTGAGTAATCAAATCTGCATCGAATATTCATTGTAATGAAATGAGTTGCGTAGTGAGAGACAATTTTTTCGAAAACTGAAATTAGATCGAGTCGAATAGTGATAGACTATCATTTTTTCCAGTACTGAAATGTTACGTTCCTTGCCACTGAGAGTAAATTTGTCAACGAAAATGAGTTTCGATGCTATTTTCCTCTGTGGAAGCTCTAAAGCTCAGTTGATCGGATCGCGACGTACGAAACATGTAGTACAATGTTACACATGTTAGCAGAAAAGACATATCTGTGAAGACGTAATCAACCCCCAGCACTGTCACAAGGTGCAGGGAAATAGGTTTGGTCGAAGAAATACCAAATTATCACTAATATGGTCTAGAACTGGCATTATAATCTTTTGTGGTCGTATAAAAGGCGCTTATTTGAACATTCCACATCATTTATATTGGTGTCACATTTTAATGAGTGATATTCAGATAATCAACGCGAATGCTAATACTCGATTCTGAATCGAATTACTCAAGTAGGCTACTCGATTTTGCCCAGCCCTAGTAATTAGATACAGTCCTATGTACAGAAGACGTGAAAGTAGCATTCATTGGTACTAAAGTAGAAGTATTGATTTCCAAGACCTGCCAAAATTAAATCAAGTGAAAGTAGAAAATGTGGGACTGAACAGTAGGCCTACTTGAGTAAATTATAGATAGATAAAAGGATAATTCCATCGTAATGTAGCAAATTTTTTGAGATTTGTCACTTTTTTAACCAAAAATTTAAAAAAATAATACTGAATTTAAATGTGGAAAGTGAAGCTATCAGAGTTTGAATGTTTTGATTTGAAAAATTGTTATTTTTAAAATGTTTGATTTGTAATAATAGTAGGCTATTTGGGTAGTTCTAAAATAAATAATCAAAGAATAGTGAGGTTGCCAATTCGGCATTTTATAAACTGTTCAATTCGTGGGGCATTGAAGTCCAATTCGAAAATTCAATTTTATAACAACCAAAGTCCATTTTGCAATAATTTTTTTTGGAGATGCTGAATGCCAAATGGATTTTCTTCATTTTTAAGTTCATCCACCCAAATTCTTTTTTCATCCATAGCTTTTTTTACATTTAGTTTAGAGCGAGACGGTTAAATTTATGGAATTCCCTGGACCCAGAATTGGTTAATTAGACATCATCGCTGTAGCGACGAATATTGATTTAAAAGGTTTTCACCAGTGCGGATCCACGTAGTGACTAGAAATTTCAAATCGCAATATCTTTTGAATTGGTAAAAATTTTTCAATTTTTGTGTATTTACTCAGAATTCGATAAGAAGAATTCGATATTCGATATGCAGATATTGGACAATTTTAAGGCTACGCATTACAGCCCTAAATAAATTGCAATGGAATTCGCCTGAAGAAAACGTGACTTACCTCAACCTAGATTCCGTGGTCTGGTGATTTGCAATCACAGATTCAAGGCGAGATACGCTTCTTTGCAATTCAGCCTCTCTACTTTTGAGAGGCGACCTCGTCTGGAGGGACTCTATCAACTTCTGCTTTGTATGCAACATGTTTTCCACGTCGGCGATTCTGTTTTTGAGCTCCGCAATCTCCAGCTCCGAGTCGCGGATGGCCGATTCTCGCGTGTTCAACGTGGCTGTGAGTTCGCGGCCTTCGTCCTCGAAGACTCGAGCACGACATGTCATTTTCTCGAGTTCTTCCTGAATTACAAATAAACAATCGTAGTATTTACAATCCGAGAAATTCTAAATCAAGGAAGAGGTGGTCATTAATGAAGTACTTCTACTCTTTCTGAATAATCAAGCGGTCTGCTTACTTGTAGTACTTATTCAAGTGGTCATGTCATGGATTACTTCTTCCCCTAATTAACAGTTTCACCCAATTTTTCAAAGTAAAAAGTAGTATTTGGATATGATTACATTACTATTTCAAGTGGAAATGTCATGAACACTTACTTACTTTATTACTTACTTGTAAATTGTTACTTATACGTCTACTTGAGAATCTACTACGACTACTAAAGTCTTGGAAAAAGCAACATACTTGCAACTGATATTTCTCTCGAACGGACTTTTTTCTGCTGTCTTCGATTTCTCTCGTTTTATTTTGGAGTTCCTTGATCAGAGTCTCTTGCGTCTGGATGAGTTCCTTGTCGTTCAAGAGCTCGGACTCCAGCTTTTTAACAAGATTCTGACTCGTGGACTCGACTTCCTCCACCAATTGGTTGCTCCGTTTCAACCGGCTTTGATAAGAGTAAGCCTGCGGGATGTTAGATCATTGTAAATATCCCCAAAAAATAATTCACCTTATACACAAAAACATCCTTATTAAGGATCAGTTATTCATTTAACGGCACATTCACTTGTTTTCATTTTCTGTAACTAGGGCTGGGCACAGTGATTGAGTACTCGAATCTTAATCGAGTATTATTTCCAGGGTTGTAAAGACTCGAGTCCAATTTTCTGATTACTCGACTTGACTCGAGTCATTTTCTCTAAATACGGAAATGACTCGACTCGAGTCAATCTGTGTGATGACTCGACTTGGACTCGAATCATTGCGCATGACTCGAACCAAGTCATACGACTCGAGATTCAGACGGCTAAGACCGACATTTCATTGTAACTTTGAAGAATAGCAAAGTAACCAGCCTATTGGGTATTGGGTCTTTAGGTAATGGTACTCGAAAAAGCGACCAGAAACTGCTAACAGTGAGAGAAATGAGTATGTGAATGCGAACCATTCGATATCACCAAACAACGATACGAAAAGTGGGTTTGACAAGACTAACTGGAAATTGAGCAGTCATTACAATGACCATGACTCGGACTCGACCCTTTGCTCGGTGACTTGGACTCGGACTCGGTGGTGACTTGAAAATGACTTGACTCGAGTCAAAACTATAAAAGTGAGATTGACTTGTGAATCGGAGCCTTGTGACTTGGTTACAACCCTGATCATTTCTAATGAGTCTTGTCAAGTAGAGAGATTTATTATTTCCAGTACTGTAACTCGGCGTTCCTTGCCACAAGAAGTAAATTCATCATCATGATGGAGATTTTTTTTTACTTAAAAAAACGGAAGATTTTGATCTAAAAAATCAAAGTTTTGATATTTTTTGACCTTAGAAAACTTAATTTTGACCCAATTTTGACCTAACGCATGCAAATTAGGTGTTTTCCCACATAATGTTAGAATTGTCCTACTTATCTTCATTTCTGGTTGGAACTGTCTGTCCTTACAAAGTAGTTTGGCATGAAAAAACTTTTTTACTCAAAAACTGACAAATTTTTACATAGAAAAAACTTTATTTTAACGTGATCTGGCCCTAAGAAGAATTACAGTAGTTTCATCACGTATTATGATAGAAATAATTAAAATTTGTTGTAGTACAACGAAAGATACATTCCCACGTTGCCGGGTAGAAAGTGTCTGTCCTTACTAAGCAGCTTGCCAAGAATTGGGAAAGAACGTTCAACAGCAGCAGTTGTTGGCTGACAACACTGGTGACAAATCGTGTTGCTTCATTCTGACAATGGTGTCTGCATCACAATTTTTCAGCATGCGCTTGTTGATATAAGAACCATGCAGTGCCCACGCAGTCTTGCTTCAGTTAGGATATTGAGGTGTGTTGAGCATAACAACATGTCTACCTATTTGTTTCATTTGAATGTGTATGATTATAAATGTGCCGACAATCAGCCGTCTACAACGGTAGGCCTATAAAGAAGGCTACAAGCTGTGAAATGTCAAATGATAACTTCACTGATGGTGCAAACTACGATACAAACGAAATGTAGGTTGCAAAAAACAATTTTGACATTTTTGACCTAACGCCACAGTTTTGACAAAATTTCTACTTTTTTTTGACATGTAAAAAAAATCACCCTAATCATAAAGAATTATAGTTTTGATACCATTTTCCACTGTGGAACTTGTAAACTTAGATTGGTGGCACAGGTACTCGATTTTGCCTCGTCGTACTACTGAGTAAGTAAATAGTTGCTATTGTATGTAATTCAGTGAAGCATCTTGAATAAAACCCTGTACCAGAGTTACATCAGTGGTATATACGAATGAACACCTGTTGTTGGGATCTTTCTGCCTTTTCGGCGAGAGATTTCCTCTGAACCTCCAAGCATTCTATTTGCTGCTTCAGCGCGAGCTGCTGAATTTCCCAGCTCGATTTTTCTTTCTCAAATTCCGTTTCAGAATTTACTTTGCTCGCCAGGTCGTTCTGGAGACGTTCGATCTCATTTTGCAATGATTGTTCTCTCTCGCTCACTTTGCCTGAAATGGAAGTTTCAGTTTAACATATTATAATATTTTTTTTCGATAGCCTATTATTTTTATTATTATTATTATTCACATAGTTATGTTATTAGTTTTTAATGGCATGTATGTTAGGGGTCTATGGGCTGAGAAATCGGTCCATGGACAACAGGGTTTTTAAAATATAACTTTTACTTTCAAATTTTAACTGGCTATTTGATAAAATTGCTAGTTTGCTGAAAAAAACACCGCACATTCAATATGACTCATTTTCAAGCAGTAGAAGCAGAGCAGCAACCGTAAAAAATCGTGGATTTATTACATGAAAAAAATTGTTTTTTTTTCAAATTTTATTGCTTACGTGTAGCTCTCCCCATGAAATTGCTCTATTGTCTGAAAAATGATGAATAACAAATTTGGCTCAATTCAGAACCATAAAAGTTAAGTTATAGGGGTAGCACTTCAATGCGTTGGAATCGAGCCAAATTTGTTACACATCGTTATTTCATGCGGAAGCCAATAATATTTGACATAGCCTAACATAAAAAAGTTTCATTTTTTTTACTTCAATAGGTCCTAGCTCCGCTCCTACAAGTTCAATAGCAACCAAATTTCAATGTGCAGCGCTTTTCCAGGCAACCTATAATATCACTTTTACTACCTAGAATTGAGTGAAATTTGCCAATATGCCCATTTAGTTGGAAAATACATTGTAAAAGGCTCACCCTGTTTCGTGTAATACTTGATCATTTTCGTATGCGAAGACTTCAACTGTTGCAGTTCTTTTCTCATGTACGTCAGCTGATTTTCGTACTGCTTGGTCACATTTTTCTGATCGCCTTCTTTAGCGTCCAGTCTGTGCTTGAGCATGCCGATTTCTTGATGCTTTTGATTGAGGAGAGATTTCGTGTGGTGGAGTTCTTGCTCGCGAACTTCCAACTTGTCCTGTGATCAGGTAATTTCTATAGTTATAGTCCGTAGTCCGCAGGAGTGGTCAAAGAAGAAAGCTTTTTTTTCCAAACACTCAAGTAGGTTTTGCTACGTTTTTTTACTATTTCTCCTTTTACTTAAAAAGTTTTAGCCAAAATTATTTACTTTTACACTTTGGATATTGTCAAGTAAAGAATAGTTTTAGATATGCTTGCATCACTAAGTAAAACTGTTACGATAACCAGGAAAAAGATTTCCTGAATTATGGTAATCTGATATATTTTCGGAAAATTGTATCAATTTGCAGTGTCATTGGTAATTTTACGTTAATAGCACTTCAGATTAAGTTCTACGACAAAATTTACTCTTTCAAACTACTTCAGAACTTTTCAGATCTCGTTCTCATACTTCCATCAATCAATCAGGTTCAATAATATTTTCATCGTTTCGAAACATCACAAGACTGCAATACAATGAAAAGATAGGAAGGTGTCGAAACAACTTGGAGTAGCCTTTAAGATCAGACACCCACAGGCGAAGTAAATAAGAGGAGGGCACACTATAGTTTTGACTATAGTTGACATGTCTTGCTACTTTTATTTCTTAATAACAGCGTTAATTGTAGGCCTGATTGGAATCGCTGGCCTTTTTGCCTGATATATCAAGTGAGCAGCGATGATTTTCCAAGTTAAAGTAATTTAATAAAAATAATTAAAAAATGAAACATAATGTGAGCACAGGACACCGATTCCATACTTGCTTGTAGGTCTACTTGAATAGAAACGTTTACTAATTTGACTACCACTGGGAGTCTGAAGCACTTACTTGCGTTGTGGAAAGTTTTCGTTCCCAATCCATTTTCTTCTGTCGGACCATGTTGTCAATTTGACGCATTAATTCCTGCAGCTCCGCTCCACACGATGTCAATAATAATCCGCCCTCCATTTGCTCATGCTGAATGCCTTCCCATATTGTACTATCCATGCTGGACGAATATTTCAACACAGTCGTAGAGCAAACCTAATCAGAGAAACATAATGCAATGATCAATGTCTCAAGCAGAGAAAACGGTGTTTGATCCAGAACAATTGCTTGAATTATTAACAAATTCACCAACTGTAAACCATGAAAAAAATGCCTATTAGTTAGGCTGTATGTGCATTCGGCTCTCGCCTATATATGCGCCAGTTTCTTGTCTGTGTCAAAAGTCGAAAAATACGCGATGCAATGCAAAGCAAGTTCCGCCAACATTTTGTAAATATCGGTTTTTCAATGGCTGAGTGAGCAAGAACCACAACAATATATTTTCATGATCATTGATCATGAACCGATAATGAGGTGAATATGAGGAGTATATTCATCAAGAAATGCGAATTTGCAGCTGGGACAGAATAAATGATCAGGACTGTAAAGACGCGGATATTCGTCTTGTCAATAGGGGGACCAGATCACAAAATCATCATCATCGTCGATATTTTAATTATCATTTTTTTCAATTCAGTTTACAATGAAAAGATACTTGGACTAGTCTTCAAAATCAGATACCCACCCGGGCCTACGAGATGTAACCTGTCACTATATACCATCTTCTTTTACTTTCATTCAGACGGACTTTACGGACTTGCAGAAGTTTATCTACTATCTTGGTTTACAAAGTGAAAAATTGGACGAGGGAATGCGCTATCCTGTGGCCATATTTTATCCTCGTAAATAATATCATTGTGTGTAGTAGTGGCCCGATAGTATTTACATTATAAAATCGAGATCGTTGCGTATCTGACTGTATTGTATATTGTAGCTTTCGTCCTGCAGCGCGAAGATTCACGACTGCTGGTGTTGGACGTTAAGCTTTTATTGCTATCATCAAGGGAAAGTTAAAATGGCTGAAATAGATAGCGCCGGCAGTGAATTATTGATTCAAGCTGTTGAAGGTATGTCAACTTTACAACTCGAACTCGAGATGCCACATTTTATCAACTTGGCCCGCTCGGGATGCTCTGTATTAGTGCCAGAAAAATAAAGTTGCTGCCATACCCCCGAATTTCTCTACTCTTGCGTACCCCAGTTTAAGGACCCCACCTCTTATGCTATTTTGACCTCATTTTAGACTTCCAGAATGAAGACGGCCTATGGAATGAGACCCTTGACAACTTTATCACACATGTCGCCCAGACGGGAAACACACTGTAAGTGAGCTTCAGTGAATATGCTGTCGTCAATTGATCTGCATTGCCACCAGACTAGATTACTTCAATCAATCAATAATTATTTATAATTATAGATTGATTGGTCGTCAGATTATATTTTCATCCGTCCAAGACACTAACAGAATGTACAATGCGATATATAAAACACAGTGCGACTTATATAAACTGCCAATCTAGTTAGTTGACGGTCAACTAATTACTGTCTTTTTTACTAGTTTTAGTGTTAATTGCTGATTTTGAAAAGTGAGTAGTTCTTGCCCCAGTTCTAATTGCCGAATTTGAAAAGATACTAGTTCTAGTTGTAGTTTTGCATTTAAACAAAATAGTTGTAGAAGAACTTGAAAACATGTGTTGTCGTTATACCGGTGTTCTGTTGTCAGTGTTGTGTAATTTTCTTATAGCCGTTTCTAGCTCAGAGTCATCACTTCTAAAGTGCTGTAGACGAGGGTGGGTTTTTTTGGGTCGAAACCCACCCCATTTCAAATTCAAAGCCCCGTCCTTTTGAAATGCCGATTCTATCGTCACTTGCAATGCAGCAATTCGTATTATCAGTTAAAACAGTTGTGTATTATTAGATTGTTAGTTGTGGATTTTTAACAGTCGTTTGTTCGATTTCTAGTTCCAAGATTTGAAAAGTGAATAGTTCTAGTTGCGCATTTTGAAAAACCAGTAATTTGCACAAGTCTGGCTAAATGGGATGATGTTACCTCCTCATTTTTTTTCATGGAATTTTTTCATGGAATTATTACCATCTATTTATTTTGCTGCAGGGTCTCGTGGGACAAAGCGAGTAAGATATTTGTGAGAAAATTGGAAATTGCTCTCGACAAGTTTTACGAACTGTGCCCGTACAGTCCCGGAAAAATCAACAACAATGCGACCAACGACGATTTTGATGAGATGAAAAAACGTCTGATTCAACTGGCAGAGGATTTTGACGGGTTAGGATTTAATTTGTATCAACTTCTACTTTTATAGGACTATTACTATTATTTAATGAAGATGGGATTGGTTTTTGTGCTATGAATAGTAGTTCTTCTCTTGATTTGAAAATATATTCTTTTGTTGTAAATGTAGGTTATGTAGCCTACATTACGGATGTTCAAAAACAATAATTTGTTTTCCGTATTACAGGGATTAATTGATTAAAGTGGTAGGTTGCCTAAAAACTTCGACCCGATTCCAACTGGTAGATGTGAATGCACATTGGTTTTTAAAATTTGAATTTATTTAAAAATTTTAGTTTCAACCCCATGAAATTGTTAAGTTGTCTGAAAGAACGATGCTGAACAATTTTTGCTCACTTCCAACCTGTAGAAGCGAAGTGATTGCAGCTCAAAATGTTGGATTCGCAAAAATAGCCTGCACGGTGGGTAATCCCAGAATTATGAATGAAAAACTGAAATACCGGTAACTTAGCGTCTACGGGTTGGAGTTGTGTCAAATTTTATGTCGTTTTTGTCGACAACTCAATAATTTCATGAGCTTGAGAGTGAAATTTCTAAAAAATTTCAAAATTCTCAAACTCCTGCGTTCACATCTACTATTTGGAATCGAGCCAAATTCATTTTTGAACAACCCAACTATACAGTATGCATTTATAGATATTATCTTCTATATTGCAGACCACCATTCACCATTCAAAGGCTTTGCGAGTTACTGGCGGAACCGACGAAAAATTACAAAAAATGTGAAAAGTTTATGAGAGGTTTGGAAAAGAACTTGATGGTCGTTACTTCCTGGAATTATCCAAACAGGTAAAAAATGATAGCATATTTCTGAACATTCACTGTTTCAATCACATGTTCAAATTCCAAACTGAAGACACGTAAACAATTTCAAAGGGTTGTTACTTGTTAAGAAATTAATTTCATGTTGAGCACTTTTGACATGTTCTGGCCCAATTTATCAAGTAGCCTACCACTAGTCCACTACTGATAGGCGAAATATCAATAATGTGCTAACTATAGCCTGGTGGTTTTCGAAGTCACACCGGAATGCCTGTCTTCACCATCCGAGTCTCGAGTCAACAGACAAATGACTCGAGTCAAGTCGAGTCACCAAAAATCGTGACTCGAGTCATTACAACCCTGGCTATCACACAGTTTTGATTTCCGAAAAAA
>ATSW01005522.1:0-19417 GCA_000444245.1 Botryllus schlosseri
GGCAATCTGTCTGAAACAGCTAGACAAACATCATCTTATTTATATGTACCCGCAGTTTCATGCAGAACGCAAAAGCGAGAGACGTTTCATTGGAAATCCATCGATACGATTGAGCCTGATACCAACAGACCGCGTAATAAAAATAAAAACTCCTTTTTCTTTCGCAATAAAATCGAGAGAATACGCATCGGATGAGTGATAGTCTGATCGATGACTGTATTGTCAAAAATATTCTCGCGCATTGATAAGTTATGCAATCATAGTCATGGTTATGTATGCAAGTCCATGTTACTAGCGATGTAGGCTACTATCAACATCAAAGATTGAAACGTTGCAAGCAACAGATAGAATGCACAATTGCACGTGATTTGATATATAACGACACGACTTAACCAAGGTTGAGTAGCCTTTTTGTGCTACTCACTGTGTTGCATTAGAGTCGCAGTGTACTGAAATAGTTTAAATAACCTGCTCATTCCATCACATCACAAATAAAATACGTTCAAGTGATTGGAATTTGTCTCTACTCTATATCGCTACTAATGTTTTGTATCGCTTTTGTAATAGTACCATTTTCTGCGACATAATAACGTTACAGAGGTAAATGATACCACTAAGATCTTATGCTCGATTCGATTTGTTTACCCATGAAATACTGAGCGCCAAGGGTATTCGAGGTTATCAGCTTGCCACACAGTTCCTTACGTAACCTTGAAACTTTTATCGAGTTCAAAAATATGATGATATCTGAGTTTTCTAGTGAAGATTCAGTGTAATCGAATAAGCTAGGGTTAGGTGGCCTATATCGTGTATAAACGTATATGGAAACTCACAATCGAAACTCTAAAGCCGCCAACCACAACTGGGCATCCGTAACCGCCCGTCTTGCCGAAAACGAATTAAATTGGACTCAGATTGGCCTGGTTATGGTCACACGATTAAAATCTGTGTTATGGCACAACAAATGTTCGACAAAACGGTTTGTAATGAGGTTTTATACCAAATTATAACACTCACATTGGTGATGCGACGTTGACGTATACAAAGTTCTTTTGAATTCTCTAAGTCGTTGACGATTAACCAGGACCAGCCGAAAATACTCCAGTTTACTACAATATGAATATATTATTCAATTGTAAACATCGTCAACAACGACCGTCATATTGGTCCAGTTCAACAAAAGACTTTGGATATTCTCATGAACACAAATAATTACCTACTCCAGCAAAAATTCCCCCTGTTCTCTGTTAATTTCACTTGTGTAATTTAACGCATGACGCGCCCCTCTGTTATCTCTGCAACATCAAAGATAATTAGCTTCAGGAATTATTCAAAGACCAGTACACGTTCATTCGTCTCTATTACCGGAATTTGAACGTCAGGAAATTTCGATCAAAGGGAGCTACTACTTTGGACTTTCGTGATTGCGTTTGTAACTTGGTGGATGTTTTGCTCGCCTTCAAATTCAGTAGGCCTATAAGCTGATAAGAAGTACATTTTTATCTTATTGTGGACGTTGCTGTTAATTCGAATTTTGTTGTAGCTCACATGCACGTCGTAGAATCGTTTCGAATTCAACATGATGTGATGTATATGTGATACTTAGTGTGATATTTATGGGTGATACTACACCATTGACCAACTTCACCTACACTCGGATCACATCCAACTTACGTCACACTATAGCAGCAAGGAATCCTGAATGATACCATGCAATCTATAATATGTAGCCTTTGAATTGTGTGCTTAGAACCAAAATACCTGTTACCAATCGAGACAAGTTATATTGCCAAGTATACGAATGGGTTTTCAACCACTGTTAGTAATTCTTGATTAGAAATAGGAACTGGTTGGTTGCCAATGATAGCCGAGTTATACCGTTATACTCGCTCTGAAAACCGATACGCCATGTACCGTGAACACCGATAGCAATATTTCCATATCGATAAGGCAGATCAAACAAAACCTTAGTATTACTACACGAAGACGGACGGATTGTTGTGGAATTATGGGAACGAAGCGGCGATCTTCGTGAGATAGCTGAAACCAATTTCATAAGGATTTCGTCATTTGTATTGATCTCGCGTATTATTTTTGACATTTTGTATGTTTCTCAAATACAAACCAGCTACCTTGTAAAAATTCGGTTATGTATTAGCATAGTGATAAAATTAGGCCCAACAAGTGACTAAAGATAGATGATAGCAATTAATTCAGTAAAACTGGCGCTAAAGAAACTTGTAATTCACCAGGATCTCTCGTTTACCAATTTTACTCAAATAGCTTCTTGGAGGTGCAGAAATTGAAATAAACCGACGATTACCCCTAACGAGCGTTAACTAAAATGCCCGTCTTCATTTCAATATGAATATACTATTCAATTATGTATTGAAGTTCTGTACCCCCAAGAAGCCATTGAATAGTACATACATATTGGAATAAATGGACAATTACCCCTGTCGAGCGTTACCTTAGATATTTGGCGGTATTTACCTATATGAATTTACTATTCAATTGTATATTTTATTCATCGTGTCATGTGGTACGCGCGTATAAGCGGTCTCTGCAACAACTTGAACGAAAGTGGTCCGTCCTACAAGACGGCAGATCAGGAATCGCAATAAGGTAGGCTATATAGGCCGATGCAAATGACCAGGGGGTACGGTCTAAATGCAATGATCATCAAGCAACAACGATCGTGGTTTATTGCTATTACTGTTATTATCATTTTTATGGGGGATCGCAGTATGCATTCGACTGTTTCGTGATCCCCCTTGTCTTTCTTTGAGTTGTCATCCACTTGGATTTTCGTATGAGAACGTCATCCACATCGAGAGAGCCGCACCTAAATATCATACCGATACCATAACTGAACTGTTTATCATTAATTCCTATTTATGAACACCATACGAACCCGGGGTCATACGTTCGCCGGTTACTTTCTCCCACAATGTGATACATACACGGTGTGTGTGGCTGAGATGTTTGTACCAATTTGCTTTCAAATCACCCGTGTCGGCAAATATCCATCGCTGAATAATTCAGTCAAGATGTATTGTGTGACATAAAGCAGCTATGTATCATGTCCAGTTGTAGTAACAGGGTCGAGAGGTTATTTAATCTACCATGTGAAAATCGTCCCTGTGCAAGTGGACGGCTTAAGTGTGTGCTCACAGTTATCTCGCCAGGCTTGTCAGTCACTCGAAAGAGCTTTGGATGGCGATTACATACACGTAAGACATTGCAGCGTTCGCCACATTTCACCATGCTGTAACCAAGCCACAGGTTTCCGAATCGCAAGTCAACTTTTATAGTTTTCACTACAGTCAAGTCGAGAATCATTTGCAATTCATGACCGAGTCAAGTCCTAGTATAAGTTAGCACAGGGCTCGAGTACAAGTCGAGTCAATGCACAAAGTCGCTCAAGTCGATTCGGGTCATTCACCATTTTAAAGAAAATTACTCGAGTCACGTCGAGTCAACGACAAATTGCGACTCAAGTCATTAGAACAGGGGCGGCGCTAATAAACTTCTTCTCCATACACCAGAATCGCGCTCAAATAGGAATCGTGGCTCTATTACATGTCATCTGGTAGATGAAATTACGCTGCATGGCGGAGTCTAAAGTGCCTTGGAAAACCAATGCTTCAATATGTGACTTCAATGATAACTTGCCGCCTAAATGTTGCAAGGATTTACCACAAACGGCTTTTTAATATAGTGAATCCACGCATCTTGCACGATTGTATTGACTCGGATCAAAGTGCTGGAAGCTGATCTCTAGACCCCTCTTAGAGACGTACACCGCGCGGGCAGTGTCATACTGAGCCTAAAAGTCCGGGGTTCATGGTGTTATCTAACATCAGAGGTGGAAAAATAAGCTATTATTGGTACTCAAATAAAAGTAAAGATGACGTCGTAAAATTCTACTCATGTAGGCCTACAAGTAGAGGTATATGAGTCGAAAAGTATGTATTGTAAGCTTAGCTTTTCCGAAAAACTGTACACTGCTAAATCGAAGTAGACGTATAGTCTCTAAAACAGGGGTCGCCAACTCGAAACAGGTCGCGGTCTACTGATCAAATTTAGTATATAACACGGGCCGCATGAATTCAATATCGAAAACAAATAGGTCACAAAGTTTAACAACCACGTTTTTATAACTTTACGTCAGTACTACGCAGTGCTCTCTAACATGGGCGACATGCGTAGTCACCACAAATGAAATAATTGTATATTAAACAAATAACAAATACATTAAAAAATATCAGGATCATAACTATTATTCTATTTTTAACTGAGCTGCTCACGATACATGACAACACTTTTCACCGACTAAAGAATCGATGTTGGGGCTATCTAGACACGGTACTTGCTAGAAAACTACCTCCTCGCAAAGCTTGATGTTATGGGGAAGCCCCTAGTCGTTTTCTAGGCGTTTAGGTCTTGGCAGTTTCTGGGCCATAGCACGACAATGCAATATAACCATTCATGCCAGCCAATTCTTCCTCCATGGAATGCTATTACAGTCGCTGAAGCCGTATCAGCTACAGTAAGGAATAGTGATCTTGGGCGCAGGAAAAGGGCTTACTTTGAACAAAAACAATATTTTAAAACTGAAACAATTGCAGAAACTCAAAATGCTATACATATCATTCTTCCGAAATCTGAAATCAGGTCGCGGGCCGCAAAATATGAACTCTCGGGCCGCGTTTTGGTGACCCTTGCTCTAAAACATACCCTCTTGAGGGCGCAGCGCAAGTAAGCAAAATCTACTTGAAGTGTAAGGATAAGTAGAAAAATTTCGGTACTGTCCCCCTCTGCTCAATAGTAAAACAATCAGGTTAATATACAAATGAGACTAGTGAAGATGACTATTTCCGGAACAAGGTGTATAAAAATTGATCGGGCGTATTGTTTGCAACGCCAATTTACCCGAAGGTCTGCGAATATTACTGCAAGAAAGCGTACCGGATGACTTCAATTATCTCATGACTCGAAATAACCCATAAATCCCCACATGACTGTTTGTTGTCGACTATAATATACACCCGTGAAGTCGGAAGTTAAAATATGTGCTATATCCATAGGTTATACACAAACATTCACCTAACCATTTAAAAGCGTAATCACGGTCTTAGTTATTGTTAATATAGGGCAAGTCTCATACCTATGGATATACATGAAAGAAACCACAAACACGCTCCTTCGTTGTTTGGGCGGGTATTTCCAGCTAATATTGTATTCGTGCGCAATTGAACGCCGGCCGAGACAGATGTCTGCGGTTCCGGGTATGAAAGAACAAAACCAGATTCTGTTAATTTGTAAGCGTTCGGGCTGAGTTGTAAGGAAAAATGAAGAGGCAAAACCGCTGCCATAGCGTATGCGATATTTTGAGTTCACGAACCCATATGCAGAGGTCAACTCCAGATTCCGTTCTTGCCATTTTTGGGGGTTCTTATGTCTGTTCAGTGTTCATGTCTTACGAAGATTTCTCCAACCCGACAGCTGAGGAAACGTATAGCAAACCATATCGGCCCAAAATGACCAACGATGTCGAAATACCTTGAATGATAAATAATATATCAACAAGACTTCTATTCGACTATGTATTTTGTTGCTTTGAAAACTGAAACCTGCAAACTATGCTCAGTAACAGTCAGATTTTTACTACTGTTTTTGAGTAGTATTCGTCCTAGTCTCAGATTATTTAAGGTACGTAGTTCCAGTTCTATTGAATGGTATATTCACACTGAAATGAATCCGAATATTTTCGGCTGACACTCGTCATGGGTAATCGTCAACAACTATAGTATAGAATGGGAAAGAATATTGCATATCAACATTATGGAGGTCGACCGATATTGCTTTTTGCAGGCCGATACCGATACCGATTATCGACACACTCACAAGGCCGATAACCGATATCATCGGCTTATATCAATATGGAAGGAGCAGAGAACCATTTTGCCGAAATATTATATGTTAGCCAAGATGGCACTTGTACATGCCACTGAAAGCTAAACAACAAAGGAGAAAACTGAAATTAAAAAGAATTATTGCTTATTTGTGAAATTTGGGACAACCCAAAAAGCAAAATGGGATACAGAATTGCAGATCAGACCAGTAGAGGTAGATTGTATTGCAGGAAGCATAGTTATTCGCTGCATGCCTGCCCATAAACTCTTCCTGCAAGGGTAAATCAGTCACGTGTCGCCCTTTGCGTAGTCGATTTCATGAGATTGAGAACACGGATCATTGGATTTACAATAATTTTGAATTTTATATATATAAAATATCGGCCTCGATAATCGGCCAGGTCGATAAATCGGTCGACCTTTTTCAACGATCGTATCACAAAATACGACGTCACCGGCATGCAATTTCGAATTGTATACTGAAGTTGAATTGAATTAGATTGAAGTTGAAGTTGAATTGTATATTAAAGAACCTTCAAGAAGCTCTTCAAGTCACAGTTCTAGATCCGCATATAGCAAAAATATAGTTGCGGAACAATCGGAAAGGTCGGTGTTCTGTTGAGTGATGTTCTCGCAGCCATTGCTAGCTCAGGGTCATCACTCATCACTGCTAACAGTGGCTTAGCCAGGGGTTGGTTTTGATATTAGTACCCCCGCCCTCACCTCAAAAACGAAATCCCGTTATGTGCAAAACTGATCCTATTCCGATATACTAAAAATTAATAAGTTGTTTCGGAATTGAATCTATAGTCCGCTGTCTCTCAAGTAGTTGCGGATTTTCAAAGGTCTTAAGTTGTATAGTTCTAGCTCTAAATGCAAGTTGTGAAAATGAGTAGGCCTAGTTCTAGTTCTAGTTCTCTTTGTGCACTTTGAAAATCCAGCAGTTTGTACAAGTCTTCTATAGCAATGCATTATACAATCATTACAAATTTGTCATCAGTTCCTCAGATAACCAAATGTTCGAAATTTGGATGCGTGAATCGACTGCGCTCCGAATATACCGTTGATGTCTATGTGCATTTGCATAGAATCCTTCGTGCCGAGTTGGCATATTATTATCGCGGGCTGCAACACAAAGTCACGACACGTCGACGCAACTCCTGGATAAGCTAGATTACATTGACATGAAAGCTTCGTTTGCCTTTTATACTTCGTTAAAGCATTTCCACTAAAGATTTGGATCTACCGCCAAAGAGTCCCGGCCGTGACGTTTACCCGTCATGTGTGGTCTCGGTGATCCAGCATTTATAATATTCCAAGGTGTAGCTTGATCGGTTGGGATTACTTCCGATCCAGTTTCCAAAACATCATAACGCTGTATTATATGATCTCTCCGGTACGCCAAAGAATAGTCACACACTGGCACGGGTTTAACTTCGAGAATATAGCTTGCGCTTGATAGCTCTGCTGGAACCTGCGATTTTAGAGGGATTTCGTGTCGGTAAAGTGATATTTTCACAAGCGTCTTCGACGTCACTCGTTCCAGTGGAAAATGGCCGGTGTGACTTCGAGACACTGTGTCTTTCGCCGCGGGTATAAAACGCTTATCACTCGCGCGCACTGATTCTTACTCCGTTGAGCAGTAAAGTATATTGCCCCTGACAACAAAGCAGCAATGTCGACGCTAATAAATTTACAAGTGGGCGATTGTTAAGATTATGTTGTCCCTCGTTGCTTGGTCGTGAATGAATTGGTAGTAATTGATGGATGTACACAAGTTGATTTTACTGCGTGCTACTCATTCATATATTATACACCAATACCGAGATATTATGCAATTGTATAATGAACATGTATGCAATTAAATACAAAAATGTATCTGTCGACCATTTATAGTTGCAACATATCAAATGCTTTTGTATGGAAATCTCAACCTATTTATACTGTTTATCAGCACATGTGCAGTATGCCATTTTCGTTATAGTAATGTCCTCTATGGGTAGCGTAAAATTATCCGTTGGGCAAAAATCCTATAGACGGGATAAGCGCCACTCTATCCACTGATTTTATCTACAGTAATAGAATAACTCGTTATTCAAACAAATATTTAACGAAGTTAAGCGATCATGAACATGTAATTCTGTTTAATCTCAGGAATTACGGTTATCGGTTCATCAAGATGAAAATATTAGAATGCTGGATAGATGCAGCATGTCGATTGGCTTTTCAGACGACGGCGATATGCAATATACGTTAACAATATCGAATATTGTGATTTTGTGACCATGAACGAGACGTGAAGACATGTTATTATATCTGAAAGAGGAAGGGGCGTACCCAGTCGCAGTATACAGCCCACAGAAATAAAATATTTAAGCTAGGTGTATAGTTTATTTATAGTAATCGATTTAGAATTGCCCGTCACGTCCAGCATTATTACATGCACATGTCTGTAGATCCACGAATTGTCAATAGGGATTATCAGGGGTAATGACACGGAATTGAAATCTTACAGCACTCCCACGACGAATGTCTAAAAATGATTTCTCTACAGAAGTACGCTCTGTACAGTGTCCGATTCGTGAAGTAGTATTATATCCCAAACTCAAAACAGGTGTTAAATTATGGGAGCAAATTAATCGACATGAAAGCGTCTGTTAACTGCAAAAGGTTTTCGTTGGACGTAAGCTATCCCAGTGAGAATTTAATTATGGAAATCGAAAAAGGTCTCGTGGCGCGAGTAATTCGACTCTAATGGACTGGGAACTAGCAAACTAGTTTGTGCTCATGGAGATCCCACTACACGAAAACAAAGTGTGCGCGTGAGCATCTCGTGAATGTTGTGATGCTACGATCCGCAGCCGTGGTATGATCATATGCTGGTTACGTCAAAGACTGGTATAGTATAGGAAGCCTAAAGCGCTGTTGTTTATAACTGGAACAGCACTTGTTGAATGCTGAACACAATTGTCGTCATCTGAAAATTATTACCGAGACATTGGATAGAATGATGGTTAACTTCATACTTATGAGAAATAAGCATGGTTAGCCTATTCACGAGTCCGCATCCCTAACTTTTTCAGATTACATTACTATAGTTGCCATTGAATCAGGAATACAGCTCTACGCAATGGCGAACCGGAGAATGGTAGTTGATAGATCACGTTAGTAAATACACCTAGCCCATGCGGCCAATCGCATCATAAATCTATATCTGCAAGTTCTACCAACAATTAGGGAAGCATTTGGAAATATAGAAACATCATTACTAAAGTTACGGCGATTGTATAAAAGTCCCGCAGTAGACATGATTCGCTATACTAGGGGTGGCGAGATAGCATAGTGGTATAATCCACAGGACCACAGCTGCAATACCAATGGATTTTGGGTTCGAGTCCGACCGAGGTTGAATCCAGAATTCCTACCTAAGTTTAGGAGGTTTATCTAGGCTCCTCCTCGCCGTCTCATCCGTGTAAACTGTGTCTTATAAAAGTCTGGAAGTAGGCCGTGCTACAAGTCGGCAGATACGCAATAAAAATGAAGAAAATTGGCCTGGTATAAATACCTTAGTAGTCGACAAACACCATGAATACTACAAACAAAAACAACAACCAGCGGTTCTACACCCCTTTTTACAAATTTGCAACTAGATTTACCTAGATAGCATTGGATATTGAAATAAACCGACCAAAGCTACTTTCGAAACTATGTACTTTAGAACTTTTCAGGTCTTTATCTTCATTTCCATTTAAAGTATTTTTCAAATGCCCTGGAAATCGCTGCATCTTCTTTTAATTGAGTGTACTATGTATAATATGCATATATATGCATTGCGTGTACTACTACGCCTATTGTTCTTCTTGAACAGTGATTCCCAACCACGGCTCCAAGCTAGCCTTCTTGCGGCTATGATTGACCTCTGATTATGCCACAAAAATATAATAGACATATGTTGTTTGTTTCTATGAATAGTTATAGTCAATTTGGATATTAGTTATTTTAAAGCCGCCCAAAGCCGCTTCTGATAACGGGGAAAGATAATTCTCGCAGACTAGCGTCAAACGCATGGACGAATACCCGTCAGACAATGATATATCTTGAGTTCAGCTGGTCATAGACCTTTATAGATCGACTCAGTGAGGAGTAGATTTCGACGCAATTTTACTGACATCAAAGTAACGGCTCATATAATCAAGTATAAATTGCAATATTATCAATATTACTCAGCGCATAATCCTGCTCAAACTTGTGCATTAAGTGCTGGAATGTATGAAGACTTGAAGAGCTATCACATACCGACATGTATAGTATGCTGTAGTAATTATATGCATTTTCAGTTTATTTCAATGTATAGCGCTCGCCAATCTGCGTCTATAAATGCTAAATAGCCGCTATAGAATCAATAGAAGTCTATGAGCATGATTTTGAATTACCTGGATGGTGAGATCCAGAGGTAGGCTATAGCTACCTTTAAATTTTCGTTATACGTAACCTACTCGAATGTTTGCGGCTCCGACATACAAAAAGTTTTGGAACCTCAGTGCCTGAGTATAACAATTATGATTGCTTTGATAATGGTTAAAAGTGCACCTTTCCTATTCATATTCGCACATAATATAAAGTGTTTAATGTTCATCATGTTTCCGGCCAAGCGCGATGACTGGGATCGGTAAAACTTGATTGGCGATGAGTACCTACGTGTTACGATATTCAAATAGGCTAATTCGTATTCAAAGAATGCTGGTTTACCGATCAATCAAGCACACCATATCGATGGAAATTGGAGATGAAGTGCCCTATAATACGTATAATTTCAAAGTCATAGTCGAAATTCCCTCAGCTACTTTACGTGTATTTCCTAATCATGAGTTTACCCCCAGCAATATTATGTTCATCATTCGAGAGCTGATGAGAATTTGTAGTTACCCGTCATAACAACAAGTTACAACGGCGCCTTTACGATACGTTCGATCGAGCGAATCGGTTACAATCACGACTCGACCGTCTGACGTAAATATGTGACAAAGACGAATGCAAAATATTTTCCTGGTGGTGCAGCGCTTCTTTCTGATGATTCCACATCATTTGTATCAGTCAGTGAGCCGCGCAGCAAAAGACCTGCTAGATACGGCTGCCTGTTTCGAAAAAGCAAGAAAAATATTTTGGCGAACGAATTACGCGTTCTCATACCCCAAGCTCACCCGAAAAGCCATCGGTCAATAAAGTCACCGAGAACTAAACCCATGTCATCGCGGCGAAGTCTTGAGTTGCAAGTCTTTGTTTTTCGTGGTCTTGTGATATCTTATCTGACCCTGGTAGCTTCAGTTACTCTGAATCTGTGAAAGGGCATGTATACATTGTATCAGAATAGCAAAGGTCAGTACCTCATAACGTACACGTTGAGTGATCTGCCAACTTTAATGAGATCGCGATTTAATATGGATTTTCAACAGTCGATATGGTGCCCGTGTTTTATATTGCATTGCCATTGTTTGGGGCACAAACGTTTACGCAAGCCTGAGGTGTTCTGGTTTCGGTTGGGGGTTAAAACGTAATTATTTCCTAATTTTCCTGTACACTCGTAGGTCATTGAATCTTGAATTTGCCTTTATATATAGGAGTCGCTCAAAAATAATGTGTGCATAGAACATGCTAATATGCACCGATTGCGTTTTACCTACGAAATGGCATGACACGTTAGCGACCAGATAATTGTAGTTGTCTGATCACACTAAGAGAGAGATGTCGGTAAACTAATCAGTGAAATATCTTTTGCCATTCTCATGCCTATAAGAATGAACTCTGATTTGATATGAAACAAGCTTCATTTTTGTTGTACTTCTTTCTTTCCGATTCGGAGTTTAAATCAATTTCCAAATTATCGCGAAATTCAGAAATTCTAATTCTAATCCGAATTGAAAAATGGTGTAGCTCTAAATCTAATTCTAATCCAATTTGAAAAGGCACAAAATCTGTTAATTGTCCAACTCTCTTGTCACTCTAAATTCAAGGCGTGTACTTGGACACCGTATTTCAAGATAGTTTAAGTGGCTAATATTGTTTGTATGAATGTGCATTGTACAATGTGGTATCTAACTTAACGTCTAGAATTAGGATTAAACAATATGCATTGGCAAATATAATATTGGCGAACGCAAAAAGTTTTGGAAATGTGGTGTCCAACTGCTCGCCTTGAATTAGGTGAGTAGGTATTGTATCATTGTTACTAGATCACAATGTTCTAATTGTCCGGCAACATTGCTTTTTGATAACATGGTATTTGCATACCAACTTGAGAGAAAAGCTCAATGAATGACGAAACTCAAATATATGAACCATCGATTGATTATGTTGACCACGACTCATATCATTTAGAAGCATTCGTAAATGCCGCGTTTAAGTCGTGTATTTTGGGACTAATCCTGTGTTTCCAAACAAAGCTTTTCCCTCTTCTTCCGTAACGGTCGGCGACCTTCCTATGTTGCCGTCTCCGCGAGGTATTGATTGAGTGCCACACCTGGTAATGTACTGGTGCTTTCCAAACAGTCTTAACCGGTGAAATCACTTGTAAACGACGGTGCTAAGATTTCTCAACAAATCGCTCTATGAGACCGGCGCTGAGGCCGCCTCGTATATACTCATATTTATCGTATTTTAAATAGACCGACACTAAGTGAGCTGAACGAATTTTCTCAATAACAAATCCTTATCTTTTATATACGTTGTAGTTAAATATGTTGGGTGGTCTCAATGCGGCTCTATCCGGTGTTATATAGGCCTACTCTTTCCAGATCACACACTAAAAATATATAGCGTTCAGTTCGTAACTTTAATCATGGATGGTTCATAGGGAAATCACATTTTGTTTATTGTTAGGACCCGTGATGTAGGCTCTGTAGGATTTGTAACTGAGAATAGAAATATCTACATTCAAACGTACTTTTGTGGTAATGACAAACTTGGACTATAGATAATAGTACTTCCCTAACTAGAGTGAAATGCTGGGTTATTGCAAATCACTACGCTTCGAGCTAAATGACTAGGCTTCGAGCTATAGTTTTGACTCAAGTCCGGTCGAGTCACTATCAATTCACCACCGACTAAAGTCCGAGTCCATATCAGGGAGAAACGGGTCGAGTCCGAGTCATATTGTTGAGACTTGAGTCCGAATCATGATGTTCACCGTTTATTATCGAGTTTAAGTTAGGTTCAACTCACTTCTGTCTAATATTGGGCGATATCGAAGACCATGCACTCAGAATATACTCACGTTTGTAACTCTTAACATGTTCATTCAAACAGAAAAAGACAGTTTCTAATGTCGGAGTATCGGTCCTAATACACGAGACTTGATTCGAATCACATAGAATGATGCGAATCATTTTACTTGGTCTGGTCGTGTGCGATGACTCGAGCGCAAGTCATGTCAATACGCTAATTCACTCAAGTCTAATCATTTCATTATGACCCTGGTGAAATAGCAGGAATATAATTCTAGCCTAATGTTATCAAATATATCTATTATCTAATTTTAATTCTAGTCTGATTTTTGGTATTACTGAAAATGCTACCGGACAGCTAAAGCCAAGCTTGGTGCACATACATTTGGCATTCTCATGCTTAGTATGATCTCTGATTTGATATGAACTGAACTTGATATTTGTTGTATTCATTTGAATTCGTAATTTAATTCAATTGATAAGATTTTGAGAATTCAGTAATTCTAATTCTATAATCAAATTTTGAAAATCTGAAATTTTTCTGTTTGTTTCACTGTGTGTGGTGGATATCGACTATACCTTATTTGTGTACGGATATAGTGGTACCGTATATATCACACGCGCCCCTTAAACCCAAGGCGCAGACGAAAAGAAATCTAATTCCTACCACGCGCGCCGCTCGCTGGCGAAATAGCAATTACACATGCATACGAACTGTGAGAGAACTAGTGTTGCTAGGAATTTGATTTTGCTTGCGCGCTGGAGTATCGAATATCTGTTATCAAACACTTAATGAACTTGACTTATGTACAGTCTAAACACGACACGGGCGAAAAAGCGGTCTCACACGTTGCGATTACATCGAAACTGGAACGTCTGATGATCGCAGTTTATCAATTTACTGGCGAGCAAACAAAGTCAAATTTCAATATTATGTTTACCCAAAACTTTTCGACTCCCATCGATTTTATTGTTGTCGTACCGTGGGATTTTGATTTTACTTGATATCCGTGTATGCGCGAGCACACCCTGTTTTTTAATGATCAGACATAACCATTCCAGTCCATATACAATTCAGCTTGTTATTCAATCCGTATTAGTTACCCGATCAATCTACTTTTTTATGCGAATATATTATTTTCGAAGTGGTATGGTGCACAAGACCTTAGTAGCCAAGCACCATTACCCTCATACACAACAGCAACAACCTAACCATTCGATTTGCACAATAGAACTCTGAAAATAATCAAAAGTAGATCCATACTTTGCACCATGCTAGGAAGCAGGTGTGTGGGCAGTGCTATAATGATACCATGCCCATGAAGTATCCAAATGTATACCGAGGAGAAAACACAGCATCCATGCATCGAAAACGAACTGCATTGAATGAGATGACGCTCTGGAATTGCGTCCTTCTTTTTGTACTCGATAGAACAGTGGTTCATAAACTTTGCTCCAGGGAACTCTAGGGGTTCACTGTGCCATTCTCAGCGGTTTCCTGGAGGTCAAGACGCACGCTCCACTCATACATATCATACGTGATGATACGCCGTCATTGGCCGTCATTGGTTGCAGGTAATTAGGCCCTCGAATTATGCTGTGGTGGAACGTCGTGTTCAGTGGCGTACGCAGGGGAGATTTGGCCGCGAAATAGTGACCCGGTCCTTCTTAGATGCCAATTCTATCTCCCATGTTTATAAGCTCAATTCTAGTCAACCAATTGCGATCACGCTTTTGCGTTTCGACCGAACAATACAATGGCACTTTTCGAGATGAAACCTCGAATTTCTGGTCTGGAATCTGTAAGGGAACAGCAGAAGTCACTCTGATTTGCAATAAATATTTATTATAATATTTTCGTTCTGTGCGAAAGATATATTTTAATGACTTTCTTCTTTTAACACGCTTTAGAGCAGGGGTGGCCAACCTTTTCGACCAAAGGGCCACATGAGGTTTACAAACCATGGAGCGGGCCACTTGTTGTTGTTTTTGCGGGGGAGATAGCGTAGTAGCGACGATAAGCGCCCATCATATCATTATAGAAGATTTCGGCGAACGTGTGTCTCATTTTGTGCCAAGGTTCCATCGCCGACAATCTGTCTGCAAGTGTAGAGGCGAAGTCGCATGTTAGACAACATGTTTTAAAATTTTCAGGAGGGGTGCCAATACTAAAAGCCACTCTAAACCTCGCGGGTCACATGTGGCCCTGTCGGCCACGGGTTGGCCGCCCTGCTTTAGATAGTAGATAGTGCTCTTGTGCACCAGTAATCAATCTGATGTGCGGTTAGATGTGTATTATGGTCGATTTTGTTTTAATGACTCAGTGAAGTCTTGCAAATTAGCCTAAGTTTTCCGCTAGTTAGTAGAAGTTCAGAACCACTGGTAGAGTATTTATTTATCAAGTATCATTTGTTTTCTATCTGAGATCTCTGCATTTGACCGGTTCGCACGCCAATGCAAAAATCTAGGTTGCATTCGAAACAAATGGTTGTTTGAAACACTTTGTTTGCAACTTGTTTTAAGCAGCGTTTCGAAAAAAATGCCTTTTTTTTAGATGTTTTTTTAAGTTGTTTAAATATGCCATATCTGTGTAAATACTTCCCAGAAACATTTTGTATTAGCCTGCGGACGATTACCACCCGATATAGCCGACGTATTATGGGATGGTTGCAACCCTCGAAATAGTCGGTTCAACAGCTATAGTACGTAGATATAGATCATTGATACGGAATGAATTTTCTTATGATGATGACCGCCAACCGTAAAAACGCTGCATGGCGATGAAGTCCTGGTTAAAGATATTTTTGGTCCGTATATGACAAGGGTTTGAAGCCTATTTCGTCAAAGAAGCAATATTTACCCTATATTTTCAATTGGGAATATCAAGATACTATATCAATTCACCATATTCAATTATGACGTCATGTCCTAAAAACAACAGAAAACATGTTTTAAACAAGGGCCTTGTTTTAAACATGTTCGTTTCAAATTCATTTTTTTTAATCACAACCCTAGATAGAATACTATAAAGACTTGGGACCACGATGTCCGTAGTCATGAGTAATACGTTGGATGGATTGTCGTGTTTCAATCGGCCGTTACCATTCGTACTTAAGGCCATGAGAAATGAAACACCGTGTAACGGCAAATAGACACTTCTTCACGGTGGTCCATCTGATGAAACTCGCCTTATCTCTAGCGTCCACCTGTGAAAATTCGATCTGGGTTGACATAATCCAATGGCAGTGGTGTCATTTCATACCTCGTTGGATTCGCGCTGAGTGACTCGGAAAACAGCGGGATTTTAGTGGGCATTGGAAAATGATTCACGCACACTCATTGTTGTTGTTTTATTATTATATTCTTTATTTTCAGTAAACTGGTAAATACACACATAATCCGGGGAGCAACCTGCCCCCTTAGGAGAATGGCGGTATTGAAGCAAACTTAAAATTTCAGGTATACAGCCAAATTGAATTCCTATGCACTGCACAAAGAGGTCAGAGTACCGAATTGCGGTATAGATGAAGAGTTGGAACGGGTTGCAGAGGTAGAAATGATTGAAAATGAAGGATCGAAATTACAGAAATTGTGCTGTGATTTTCGGGTATAGTATACAAATGTAGTTTAGTCTGGTGATGCATTCACGGCCTTTCGATGAATATGCACAGTGTCCAATAAAATGATCTGGATCATGCATAATCGAACGTTTCACGGAATCTTTTGGATATGGGTCATGACTTTTTTGCTTACGACCCCTGTAGCGCCAACCGCCAATCACTATTGGTATCGGTTAATATTATTATTGTTGTTGTTGGTAAGCGTAACGGATATGGTTCAATCTTAAACCAATACATTGTGTTTATGGCAAATAGTAAGAGATGAATTTACTCAGCAGTGAGTGGTCTTATACAGCAATACTTCCCATACAGCGGGTCTCGAATCTATTTCAGGTAGGTCTCAATGCCTTTTTAAATGTCACAGTTTTCTATTCAATATATCATCGAGGGCTGGTTTATGCTGTTCTTTCAGCAATCTTCTCTAATTGATGTGATAGCAGTTTTGTAGGTAGATATAAAATGCCTTTGAAATACTAACGATCTTACATGTGGTGTTTGGAGTAAATAATTGTTCCTCAATTTTAGGTATTTCTGGATATTTCCTAGAAGGAAAATAAGGCCAATGAAGCCTAGACTTGATCTAATAATACCTCATGTGCAAGCTCAACTTTCGCATTAATACTAAATTCCATGTGCATACATAGGTTCTCAATCGTTTGGTCATATCTCATTGTGGGGCGCACAAACAACTTGCAATAAAAGTGAGTTACGGACTGTAAAGGGTTGGGAAACACTACTGTACACTGTACTGTGTGTCTGTACGTACAGTTCATGAACACGAGAATATGCTTGACTTAATAGAATATAGATAGACCATCATACTCAGTTAGTTGTTATTTGACATGTCTTAGGTCTAGTAATATCATAATGTTCTTTCTTTATAGATCAACTGTGATGTCATTATTGAAAAGTGTTGCAGGCCGATGTGCAAAATCCAGGTAATATGATTACAGATAAGCTTGGTTTAATTTCTTTCTCGTCATCACCATTACGGATAAGTTCGTTCTTTCAGCGCCTATGTGACACGTATTTCGTATAACCCGACTGGTCTTATAGCGTAATTCGAGTTTATTTCCAGTCAACATGCCAGCAGTTGGTCAATTGAGTTGGCGATTATGAGCACACCGCGTCAAACCTAAACGTATATCCATAACGCTCGAAATTCAACTCAGCATTAGCCTCTGAGCGGGGTACAGCCTATACACCCAGACTATATCAAATAAATCTAACGATAAAGAATGTTATTGAATCCTTTTGCTCACGCTATTCTAACCACGTATGCTATATCGACGATGTGGGAATTACAGGATAATGAAAACCAATGCTCTTGTAGCACATGTTGTAGTAAGAGCGATTGCGAGTAGGAAGTTATCGAAGTGGACCACCCAGAAATTGCTATTGCATGAAGGTGACAATGCCACCCAATTGATGTTATTTCAGCACTTGAAACAGCGGTTATTTTCAAGTGTTATCTAATCTATTACTTATCAGGAACACAAGTATTACGTATCAAAAGCGACACAAACTGATCCCAGGGGTCTATTTATAGTCCCCAACTTTCATGAACTCAAGGATATCATGCAGGAAGTTATTCAGGGACACGAATCGAAGTATAAACCTATATAAGAACAGACAAAACATATTCACGCGCTGCGCCCTTGCCCGTATGTATGAAGGTCTCTGTAAAATAACGAAGTCGCAACAAATGTGAATGGTATAGCTTTACGTGTCACATGGAAAATTAGTGCAACCCAGCAACGGACTCATTTTACAACTGACTAAACGTTCAACGCCATGTTTCATACAACACCTGCCGATAGAGATTAGAACTTTCGAAATTGTTTTTGAGCCATATTTGTCACCAATTGACACGTAGGCTTGTAGTCGTATACCAAAAACAGGCAATGAATCAAATAAAAATGGATACTGTCTTGGGATGGGTCACAAGCTACGTCAATGTAATGCATGCCTAATTGCCTATATACTCCGGTCAATAACTGCATGATGCTTTTCGTTGTGCTGCATTAAGTTCACCTATATACCGACAGGGCTTAAAGCAGGGGTGGGCAAACTTTTGAGCTCGCGGGCTGCATTCAATATCTGAATTCATTCGCGGGCCGCACTATATATAATTGGGATTATAAACCAAAACGCATTATTGGTATTTGATGATATAGTGAAGACATGGAGACAATATATATGCTTATTTAAAACAAACCAAACATTGCTTTGATGATATCGTACACTCGTCAGAAACAGTGGCGAGATTTCATAGGCTGGTCGACCGCAATAACCAGTTTGTCGAAACTATAGCGATGAAAGTCGGTTGTGCCGATTCTTAGAACAGGATTGAAATTTAAATCTGTGAGCAGCGATCTGTTCATAGATTTACTAATTCCACTTTTGGTTCAGTTCCAGACTTCCAGGACACACAATGCTGACAGTATCATAACCATGTTAGCTTCAAACACACTTCTACTATGTGTAATAGAAAAAATTAAAATACCCTTATTCTACGCATACAGAGAACAAATCTACCTAAGACACGCGCGAATTTTTATATTTAGGCGTATCTCCAAAATAATTAAAACTGGAGTGGTCAATCGGGGCCTACGATATCGTAGGCCCCGGGTCAATATAAAATCGTACTCGCTGAGAC
>ATSW01005523.1:0-11167 GCA_000444245.1 Botryllus schlosseri
TTTTTGTGCTACAAGCATGCAAATGGACTTATGTATCGATAAAACTATTCGGTTACATAATCATTGAGAATTATGGAGAGACATTGGAGATCAAGACGGGTGGCATGAATTGCTTTTGCTGAGAATACAATTCAATAATCAAGTTTGTTTATTCGTCTGCGATTAGAGTTACATCAACGGACTACGAAAGTATTCCTTCTCCTGTTCCCGCAATAAAAAGTCTCACTCCGTACTGTCATAATATCTCGCCTATAAATCCCATCGCAAATGCGTCGCATCTGCGCAAATCTCTGTTCCAACATGTGTATCCCTTTCCCTACACTATACACGACTAACTTCACCGGATTAACGATTGTGCTAGCCGTGCTCCTAGCACCTTGTTGGTGGACGCTAAACATTACTCAGATGTCGAATATATGCGAGGTCTGATAGTTTTGCAATCGCTATATTGTCATGCGATGATATATGACAAGTTTCTGTTACATTGCAAGCTTCCCACATGACTAGCAGGTGGTGCGCCGTAGATAACTCCATAATTACCGGATGCCCCATATTTTCTTATTTTGCTACCAAATGTATCAATCGAGACTTAGCAAAGGACATAAGATTTTTCACGGTGTTAAGTAAACAAGCACTTATCAAAACGAGATGGCTTGATTATTCCTTGCAGCCGTTTCATTTAGGCGATAATAGGTATTCATTATAAGGGAGTTAGCGTTGAAGAAAATAATGCGGGAGATAGCAACAATCTATTTAAACGGCCAAATGGTGTTATGTTTGCGTTCGACAGGTGTAGAACGATAATGGCCGATGTGAAATGGCTTGTCATATCCAAACAGACATGATTGGTCGCTACTGCCGAGAATAGCGAACAGTGCAAGCCGGCAACAATGTAGCCGAGGAATACAAACATACCTCTCATTATCGGGTATACATTTCGCAGACCCTGACTCTAATCGCATTATTATTGCAAATATTCCTTATAGGTTATAGTTCTAGGAATCCATTACGTCTAATAACAGGTAATGCCATTACAAAACAGCAATATATCTTCGTAAACGAGCATCGCAATACATTTACATAATGACAAGGTTTCAATAGCGACGGAGTCGACAGAATCCGGGAAAAAAGATCGACAAGGTATTGTTTCCCTTGACACGAATACGATATGTTGGTGTATCAAATGCGATTCTATTTCGAAGAAAATATAGTAATTGTTCGAGTCCGATTGCAAAAATAAAAAGTTAACATGTCTGATCTCACACCTACATTTATGTAAATATTTGACGGCATCCCGTCTTAGCGCTATTTCCTGTAGTTGATGAAGGAACATAAAACAGTGGGCCGCATCAGCATTTTGCGGGAAATAATGTGCAGTGTGAATTTTGCTTTGCATTTCAATTTATCAATTATTTCATGATGTCAAAACACCACAAAGATTGCGAAAAATTAAAAGGAATGGAGGCTTCGAAACGATTTGTACTAGTTTCTCAATGAAACACCTATTTTGGCCCAGTATGGATGTTAGAAAGAGGCACGTAGAGTTCAGTGAATTAAAAGTAACAAAAGATAATATAAAAATGACATACGACGAAAATGAAGTGGCATATGTCGGTAGAATCCGCGTGTGGGAGCAGTAGCAGGACGGCCTATCTTACAGCATCTTTGCTGCTCCATTTGAAGTCTTCCAGTATCGTATGGAAGTTTTCACGAGTCAAACTGAAGTACCGCAACACAAGCTGCATAACTGGCCCCACGTAAAACCCAAACCGAACCGGGAAAATACTATCAAATCAAGGCAAAACGCAACACCATTAGGCCCATGAAATTATTCCAAACGAAAAAAGCAAGACATTCTGGAAAGGATTCGAACATGAAGTGTCCACGAATGTTAAAGATCTGCGCCCGCATGTCATTACACGAGAGTGATTTCTCATTACTCTGGGCCTTGGGCGGAATCAAAGATCAGTGAAATGAATAGGTACACCAAGCAGGGTGCAGAGGAAATTGTAGGTCACATGAAACATGACCACCAGCATATACCAATAGAAGGATAGGTGTTGGTAGAGCTAATGTCACCATAAAAGTCCATATTTGGTAAACACCCCAGACTTATACGTGTCTACACAAGCATATGTTGAAAAGGCGTATAAAAGATTGCAGACGCTGTAGCCTCATATGTGAGTCTTGAATTTTGTATACAAAAAATCGATGATGATCTATGTCGCGTATTGGATGATATGGAGTGGCAATCAGGATCGCAAGTTCACTCTCACGATTGTGATCAATTAATCAGATCAATTCGTACACTGAAAATTTATAAGGGATTTTTATATTGATTAAAATATACTTCAGCAGTGTAGCATCCGTGCCATTTTAATCCGGAACTGGGTTTGATACATTAGGTTACAATCGCTTAGTTCGTTACTCTAGTTCTCCGATAATAATTTTATGAGTGGTGGGTGGGATTAGTACATGAATGACTGAAAATATGTTAAGACGCCATTGACTCGTATACAAACTCGTCAAGCCTGTGTTTAACACTAATCATTATTCACAGGCAATTGAATAATTAACTTTGATAAGTGCATATGTAACTATGCATGCATAAACAGACATTGAGACGTGAAAACAATAGCACCCGATCATTTTACGACAATAGTGTTACAGTATCATAATGAAAGACAGGCGTCACTTAGTAATCGGATTTGATTTCCTAGAAGGAATTTGCTATTTCTAGAATGGAATCGGTTACACAGTCTGCTGTGCATTAAATCGCAAAGCGATGCTGCTGTTAAAATGGAAATGGTGGCGAGAAATGAATGAACGGTCGCATCATTATCAACGGGACAGTCAATATAAAGGCTTGTTTCTTTCAACGAACTGATATATGCAATGATTATATAATTTTCCACTCTGCGACGTAATTGTAGCAACGAGTGTAACAGTAAAGAGTATACGAAGGTTAAATTGAATAACATAATCAGCTTACAATCCAATTCAAACTAATGACACACATTATCACTAGAGCAGATGATTTTAACCATTTCCAGCGCGAACCCCTCAATTGTTCGACTTGGTTGCGTGGACCCATCGCCACGATGACTGATGACTAGGAAGATTTTTTGACGCAAGACGCAAGATTTTCACCTAAAAAATCAAAATTTTGACATTCCTTTTTACCTTTTAAAACTAAATTTTCACAAAATCTTAACCTCATGTATGTAAATTAGGTGTTTTCGCACATAATAATAGAATTGTACAGCTGTTCTTCATTTCTGGTTGGAACTTTCAGTCCTTACGAAGTAGTTTGGCCTGAAAAACATTTTTGACTGAAAAACTGACAAATATTTACGTAAAAAAAACTATATTTTCACGAAATCTGGACCTATGAAGAATTCCAGTAGTTACATTGGGGAGGATGTGAACGTTAAGTTCACGTTCGCGTTGTGTGTGTGAACCTCTGAAATTTGCAGGTTCACGTTCACAAACGAACCTTGGTAGGTTCTTCGCTGTGAACCTTTTTAATATATTATAATCGTTCACGTCATTATAACATCTTTGGTTGAAATTCTTTTAATTCCAACTTCGGACCACTCTATGCATGGAGCTGGCAGCATAAAAAAAGTCAACACTGAACGATCGTGCCCCTTGCCAATCTCAACAATGTGATTTGCTTTGTTTCAAAAGTTTGCTTGCAATATTCAGCCTTCCGTCTGTGAATATTTATAGTGACTCTCTGCTGTGAGCTTGACCCGCAGTCACTGAACACCAGGAACGAATTACACTAGCTAGTCAGCGAATGATGCTTATTCCACCAATCAGTGAAATGATACAAAGAATACATGGTTTCTAATTTAAAAAATCTAGGAGGCGTACGGGATTCATCTTGATTTGTTATGTTTATTGTAGCATAAAAACCAAGTGTTGGCTGTTGTATAACTTGTTCATGGGGTGATATCGGTGACAAGTATACAAATCCGTTTTACACTCTGCTCAATATCAATAGCAAGTCCTCGTCAAAATTTTTGGCAAAGCGACGGAAGATACTGATTTTACGGGATTATTATAGCATTTGATCGTTCCAGTTGATATATTTATTGACGTTCAAAAAGTCAGCGTATGTACACTTCAGCATTGTGGCACAATGGGGCCTGTGTCGTCGCAAGGTATCGTGTACGACAGACCTGGGCAAAGTGCGGCCCGCGGGCCAAATGCAGCCCGCGAAGCTATTCTGTGCGGCCTGCGAAAGGTTGCTTGGAATTCAAAACATAAAACTTGCCTTTTGAATGGTTAAAACCATAGGCTGTATCAACTGAACAGGATATTCGTTTACTTTGAAGCCTGTTCAGTGTCCATTAATATGCCACGATTATGCTGCCTACGTACATGGCATGCGTAATCCAGATTCAACATTTAGGCAATGGGGCAAGGTGTGAGTAGCAATTAAAGTCACAAGTAATCAATTTTTTCATATAGTTTGTTTCAAACCTTCTTTGTTGCCATTGTTACATTACGCATCATACGGTATGTTTTCCGGAAGTACAGTGTCGCTCAGATGAACAAATTGTATACGGTATGTGTTTCAAATTGTTACGTGATACGTTTCCAAATCCCTAATTCGTAAAACAAGTCAATCAGTGTTCGCGATCACTGTATGACTCATCATATCTATCACCCATAATGGAAGAAAGCTGAAAACTGAAATTTAAAGGTTTAGAGCACTAAATATTTGTATACTGTAATCAAGGGTAAACCCGTCATTTTCGTTTTTTCCATGCATGTCGCCGAGATTTGGGATTTTAATTAAAGTCGGTCTTATGACCAAAACACGAAACACTCGGTCGAGGAAGGGCGAATTTCAGAAAAGCTATAAGCTTCGCTCAACATCAAAGCTATTTAAGCTGCACACTGCTCGGAATGCAGCGACCAAGACAATAAGCTTTGAATTATCGCATATATATTTCAGCGCAGTGGTTCTTGAAGGGGAGGCGTGGAAGAATCTGAAGGGGGCGGGAAGCCGGAGTTTATTGAAAAAAAAATATCGCACTCCGCGCGATTTACCCCTAGCTCATAGTTGTTGCTCTGTGTATTGTCCAACTTTGATATTTAAGAATTCTCTCATCAACAGCCATAACTTTCCATGCCATCAAACTATATCCGTTGGGATTGCTAGCATTCTGGTTGCACTTTTTAATATTTTGTGATATCATGATAAGGGAGGCGAGAAATATTTCACTATCATAAAAGGAGGCATGCTTAAAACAGTTTGAGAATTACTGTTTCAGAGTCTTAATAGACGAACGTGGATAGGGGTTGAAAGAGATTTAAAAGATGTATAATTTTTAACTTTGTTTCGAATCATGACGGCAATTAGATATTTTTTAAATTTACGGTCCCTTTCTCATAACCTGACATCAACAGCTTCACTGAGCAGCATTTATTAACAATGTAATAAGAAATCAGGGATATCTAGAACTACTACTACTAGAAGTTCTAGATATCCCTGTAAGAAATAAAATTAAAATACCCTGAGAAAGTAGCTAGAATCTTTCACTCGGCCCGCCAACGTATTTTCAACTTCTCATGTGGCCCGCGAAGCAAAATAATTGCCCACCCCTGGTGTACGACTTTATATTGATATATCATTTCACTGAAATGTAGGGTTGGACTTAACAATATGACGTCACCTGACGTCACAGGTTCACGTTCGCGTTCACACAGAACCCTTCGAAAAGATTCGCGTTCACCGAACCTGAACCTTTCATGGGTTCCGACGATTACAATCCCGGATGCACTGCGCAAAGTAAAAAATAAAAAATAGCCCTGGTAATCAAAAGCTATACTGGACGTGGCTTGAAAATGTCGTGCCCGACCCTGATTGCTTTAGTACAAGAGTTCGAGAGTTTTTCGAGAGGAATTTCTCGGGGGATTTATCAAAGTTAGTTTGAGTAAATTCGTAACGGGGTTCGGTGAGTGAAGAATGCGCCTAGTTTCTACAGAGTGCATGCTTGCAAGGGCCATGATTCCTACCCAAGTGTTGGAGGTTTATCTAGGCTCCTCCTCGGCATCTCATCCGCGTACGCGGTGTCTTATAAAAGCCTAAAAGTGGGCCGTGCTACAAGTCGGTGGCTACGGAACAAAATTTAAAAAAGAATATTGGTCTGGTGTAAATGACCATAGTAGTCGACGAACACCATGAATACCACAAACAACACCGCTGAGATGAGGGGTTTTCGAGGCTGTCACGTCAACTGTACTTCATTTGTTCTCTTTAAAAACTTCATTTTAGGTTCAGTGACGCAGCGAAATCAGCTAAATTAGTGTACTTGCATTTTTTGCGATTTAGTGTAGCGATTTATAGAATTCCTTCATGCGATATATCTGCTGATCCACGAATAATTGCGGATTGCGGATTCGCAAAGCAGCTTGTCTCTTCACAAGCCTTGGTCAATCCCGTAAATCATTTTAGCACAAATAACAATATTCCAAAACATTTCATTGTTACGCCATACATATAAATGTTACAAGGCTTACGTACGTTTTGTTTGGTGACAATGAGATTACGGCAGAAGCCTTGGCTTGAACTTGCATTTTGCATGGATAAGCTACGTCGGTGTCTGGATCGCTCGGTTGAGATGGAGATCAGTAATTCTGATTGCCTTGATTATAATCTTGACGAGCCTCCATAATTCTACAGTAATCTCGATTAACAAGGTTTAGAAATAATTTGGCTTGCCAACGCTTCGTAATCATTGTCAACTGGCTGAAGTGATCTGAGTATATTTTAATTAGGGTCATGTATTGCAAATGCTTTAACATACACGGGGTTTTATCGAACCTTGGACTTACAAACAACTAACTACACGAAAACAGTGAGCCCACTTCATTTTTTTTGCTATAATCATCAAATATGCATATTGCATTGTACGCCATAAGGAAACTCTATCCACAGGCTGAGTGAATATGAGCGTATGTCCCTCGGGTAATTAGGGATAGTTCCAAGAAATGATGATTATGACGGTTTGTTTAACAAAACCCGCGTTGACACCACGATCGCGGTAAGAACACAGATTTACCACACATTACGACGCAAGATAAACAGACTAAATTCTAATCAGGCATGAAATATATCGTCAGCAGTTCACGGCTTCGGGAAATCGATGTCAGGGATGTTCTGCGGAATCAGGGCGACCGTGTACTACTGTCGTTATTCGCTGGGATTATCCTCACCATTTGGAAGGCATGATCCAGATCAGAGGGACAGGAACGAATTTCTTGAATGGCGTTGATAATCTCAAGCACACATATACTGCTAAGACGATTGTTGTTTTTGTAGTCCAACAGGTTTAGCAGTTTTGATGTAGTGGCTTGTGGGCTCATCGCCATTTGAAGCGACGTAATCGCGATTTCTTGATTGGATAAGCGTGCGTAAATGTCTCGCTTGAAAAGCCCTGCGAAATCTGTCCGGCCGTTTCAACACCGCGGCGCTTTAAATTGGTGCATCTGAATCTCCTAACTGTGAAACATAGAAGTTAGAATCGGATTAAGCTCAATATTAAGCACTGCCACATGCCTCACATTTGAACAAAGCAGATCCTGCATAATACCATTCCAGAGTTTCTGGAGCTCTAGATACGATTGAAGCACGACGAGGCAAAATCGAGTGCTTGACTGATTCTATCCACAAATCGTCTGATATGAATTTCGAATGTCTAGATGTACTTTGTATAGACCTACTATACATGTCGCTGTAACTGTAACTGCTTCAGCATGATTATTGTTCCCCGTCACAGTCGTGAATTTACCTAGTCATTTATGAATACACTAGCTAGCTCCTGAGGTTTGAAATGAGTCAATGACATCGGAGATCAGGCGCATTTAAAACAAGCGGTGTTTCAAACAATGTTTAAAACAAATGCCTTTTCTGAAAAAACTTTTTTCAAACGTTTTATAATCATGCCGTAATTGTGTAAATAATTTTGAAAAGTATGCAGTATGAGCCCATTACGGACTGTTCGAATGTATTATATAGTCGACGTATACAATATCGAGTGGCTGGATCTCTGGAAATCGTTGTCGGTTCGACAGTTATAGCAAGTAGATTTAATATAACTGGTAACGAATGGGTGTTCTGATGATGATGACAGCCGACCGTAAAAATGTTGCATAACGATGTAGTCCTGGTTGAATATATTTTTGGTCTGTTTCTGACAGTGGTCGAAAGCCCTTTTTGTCAAAGGAGCCATATTTATCCTATATTTCCAATCATCAATGTCAATCCATTGGGACGTCACAATTAAATAGTCATGACGTCATGTCTGTAAAAACAAACAAAAAACAATAAAAAACATGTGTTAAACAAGGACCATTTTTCAAGCATATTTGTGTTATGTTGATTTTTGTTTTAAATGCGACCCTAGGCGCATAACATGAAAAGAAACACTACTTTTCCAATACGTTCCTTCCACGATGCCTCATTTAGGAAACTTGATCAGTAGTTAGTGGGGTCAATCAAACTTAACCCATTACTGGGCAAAGTGATCATACTGGTCACGTATTTGTTTCAGAAGATGCAGCGCAGCATCGGTTCGCAAACGAAGTCTTCTCGTCGCCAGAGACGTTATAGGGAAGGGACACGAATCCATTTCATCTTGACACTTTCCTTTGGGGCTGATGTTGGTATCTGACCAAAAATATGTCAAGGGTCAGTTTCAAGGGCCAGATTCTGTAATATTATTCAGCCATCGCTACAGATTTGGACATGGACATTGCACACGGTTCATAAACTAAGTATAAACCCTCTTTTTCATTAATGCTTAGAAATCTCAGTTTGATAATATGGACCTTGGTTTAACCAATTTTGTCTACAATGCATTCCTTATGCATAGTTGGGTACTTTTATCGAGAACTCCTGAACTCCAAAGGGCCTTGTCTGGCTATACAAAGAATGAATGATATTGTTGCAATGCATATGCATGTAAAATATTACATCAATGAAGTATAAACGATGCGCGGATTAATCAGTATTGGTGTATACGTGGCAAATATTTAGATGCAACTGGTGTCGCAATAGAAAGTCGGTCTTTCTTGCGAGCGTGTACAAGGCTTTAGTTACTTTGCAATGCTGATGTCGATAACAAAATGGCACGGCTCAATCTGCCCTTTGGTTCTTCTGTGTCAAGTATGTCGCGGATTAGAAGTCGATTTATTTTTCATGCCTGAAGTGATGAGTTGTTCATATGCGGAAATGATCTACAATATGTATGTATATACAGATGTTTCCGCGACGTGCCAATGCAATTAATGATCCTATCCATAGGAACGACGATTTATAGGGCGCGAATCGATTTTACGGATAGCATAGGTGGCGGCTTCCGTTTATTATTAAGGATAAACTGGCGTGTCCCCGAGGTGACCAGTGTTATGCTGTTAACACCTCTGCATCACATAGTTTCCACTGCATCGTGGTTATTACGATATGTAGCTCGTTAGCGCGTGGGGCATATACGAAGCGGCGGATTTGCGATCCCCCGTGTATTATATCGTGTCAAAATTCGCATCATCAATATTGCGTCGTCAGATGCACTTCCGTTTTGACGGATATAGTACGGTGAACGTTCTCATGATCCTAGTCTAACAAGCCCCAAAGGCTTGAGGTCGTGATAATTGTGTTTGTCGATACAATGTCGACGATTTAAAGCCGAAATAACCGGTTAAAATTATAATCGGGCTCTGAATAATAATAATAATCGATCGTTCAATCGAACGGACAATCATTACGAGTGAAAAATGAGATGATTTATTATTCTCAAATCAAAAAGCCTCCCCGAAATTGACTTAGTTATCGAAATTGAACTTGACACGCTGTATAGTGTAGGAATTGACAACCCTACACTATTTCCGCGAGGTCCAGGATAATGCAGTCGCTCTAAAGATAAAACTATAATGACTGACAATCGAATGCAATCCTGCCTAAATCGAGTATAGAAGCATGTAAAACAACTCGCTTCACCTCCTTACTACACACAGTCAAACTGTCGAATGTTAACATGTTAACAATCGACGGTTGAAGCAAGACGGGACGTTCTAATGATGCAGCTGCACCTGTGTACACACCGAAAGTTTTTCGGTGGAATATTCGTTTGTAGGCTTGAATGCAGTTCGTGTATTGTCGTTTGTCAGCAGCGAAGGACATCAACTTGTTCGCATGGGTGTCGCAATTGTGACGATATATACCTCAGAGACTATAAAGACCGTTGGTTTTCGTTAATTCCGCGTGGAGTCGATGAAGCTCTGGGATCGTTAAATCTTCAACTATACAGTGCCGGAGCCAAGCTATGAGTGGGAATCAGAATCCTGAAATTAGGAAGTTTGATCATGTCTGGTTACTTGGAAGTGGAAAGCCGTGAGTATATATTTTCTATTTGATGTACGGATTGTAGACGTGGGGGGGGGGGCAATACTCGAAGTAAAGTTTTCCGATTACAGATGACAGAATCGCTGCCGCTGCAATAACAACTTTTTCGTTATAATTTCAGCAACGCAGAGATGTATGTAACAGAATAAACTTGATCAATTTTAAAGCTAATTTAATATTCTTTTTCTTGACCAAACAAGCAACTAATGCAACAACCCCCACACACATGCTACAAATCTTAAGCCCATCATCACTCTCCAAATTATTGCTATACGGGCACGTAGTGGTGAGGCATCCGTTGTAGACTGCTCCTAGAATACAAAAAACATGGTATTCTGAGAGTGACACACGTCATAAAATACGACACGGCAAAAATTATGTACAATATTTTCCACCATAATAGACCATTCTTTGACAAACATTTCACTACTTTTGCCTCGGTACATTCGTACTTCACTCGTTGTGCCTCATCAAATGGGTTGTCACTTCCGCCTGTATCTAAATCGTCTCCCCAGAAAAGTTTCTATTATATTGGTGCCGTTACCCGGAACTCTCTACCAGTAGACCTCGGAAATTTCTCGATCAACTATTTAAAAAACGTTGTCGGAAATATTTATTATATGACTATTGATTAATGCCGATATTGCAATTACTGTCTGATGTGTTGTAAAGTACTGTGAAATCTGCACTATAGACTCAGTCCAGCACTGCAGTCCCAAACTTTGATGCATATAGCTCGTTGTATCC